>JADRCD010204160.1:0-12960 GCA_019843815.1 Montemys delectorum | reverse complement strand
TCTCTCTCTCTCTCTCTCTCTCTCTCTCTCTCTCTCTCTCTCTCTCTGTGTGTGTGTGTGTGTGTGTGTGTGTGTGTGTGTGTGTGTGCGGGTGCGGGTGCACAGGCATACAAGCATATTTGTGCATGTGGAGGCCATAAGTCAAGATAGGATATCATCCACCATTAGGCTCCACATTATTATTTTGAGATAATCTCTTCTGGGGAATCATAGGAGGTTGTGAGGTGCCTGATGTGAATGCTTGAAACAGCATTTGAATCTTCGGGAAGATTAGAGAGTTCTTTTAAACTCTGAGCCATCTCTCCACTGACCTCAAGTTCACTATTTTAGTTAAACTGGCTGGTCAGCCAGCTCCACAAATCTTCCTATCACCATTTCCTCAAGGCTAGGTTCCGGGTTCCAGGTCACCACTGCCATGGTGCAAGCTAGGAATCTAAACTTGGGTCCTAAGGTTACACAGCAAACACTTTCCTCACTAGGTCATTGCCCCAGCAACCAAGACCTTCTAGCCTATAGACACTGACCCAGCACTTAGAGCCATGAAACTCTCAAGAATGCCCCCCCACCGCTGCCACCACTCTATGAGCATATCCTAGGCAACACTGCTTCTGAAGCCCTCCACTGTCATGCTACCCTACATGGAAAAAGAAGTGGAAGGACAAACTCTCAGTGAAAATGTCCCAGACTGCAAAAACACTCCAGCAGTCCCCAGAAAACAGGCGGTAGGGTGTGGGGAAGGCAGGAGAGAATAGCTCTGCCCTATGGGGGTTGGGGCCCAGCAACCACCCTGCACCAAAGGCTTTTGACATTGCTGTCGATCACTTCTCAGGACAAAGTGATGTCAAGTGGAAAGCTTTGAAGTCATCCGTGTGACCAAATGGAATGTCAGGTAGGTGTTTGGTATGATTTTTTCTCAAAAATATTCATCTGGCTGATTCTTCTTGGGGTCCATAAAAGGCACAGAAAAACCAAGGTTTTTGTTTTGATCTAAAACATACTTTGGTTTTTCTCCCTCTGGGTGACAAGGGATCTCACAGTTCCTAAGGTGAAGAACATCTTCACTATTTCCACCCTGAAACACCATGTAGAAACCAGCAACTGAGCGTTATTAAAACACATTCTCACACATTAAAGATGGGACTACATTTTCCAAGTACAAACTTCCATTCAGAAAAAAAAAAACTTTTGACATCTGTCTCATCTCATTTATTTTTAATGAGAAAAAAGAGATGAAGTAAATTGAGATTAATTTTAAAAGACTAGGCACCTATGAAATGAACCAGAGGGTAAAGGCACTTGCCCCCAACTGACAAGGAGTTCAATCCCTGACTGGCAGGTGTTCAGTCCCTGGAACCCATATGGCAGAAGGAGAGAACTGAGTCCTTCAAGGTGCACACCAACAAACACACACATGACTAAGCAAATAAATGTGACTTTAAGATTAATTTCAAGAGAGTGGGACTTCGGGTTCATGTAGAAATTCTCGCCGACATCAGGTCATATACAGGAAAACACAATGAGTAGACATAACCTAGGCCTAGGAGGAATGATTCCCAAGAAATTGTGGAAAGGCCACCCTCTTCAGACACAGTGGTTTTTATTTTGTTTAAAATTGCTGTGGGTTTTCCTATATAGGGGACAGCGAAGTTGGGGTAAAATGTTTTCTGGTCAGAGCTTTGCCTAAGTAAGTACCGAACAACCATACGAGGAAAATGTTGTTAAGTGCAGGCACTTTCTCAGAACGTGCACCGCGCAAGCATTCCACACAGCACTCTGAGCATCCAGGCGAGCTGTAGCATCCTGAGTGGTAATTAATTAATGGAGCTGTCTGGGTCTGAAATGTTTACCTCGGCTGTCACGCACCTAAAGTACATTCAGAAGAACCACCTGAATTCCCAATGATTGGCCCTCGTGCCCGTAGAATTTTTAATAGCCATGGTGAACTCTACTCTCCCCCCCCACACCACTCCTGTAGTCTGTTTTATCTCTGTCACTGTGAATGACCCAAAATGACAATTAAGAGCATTCTGTTATCACAGAAGTTTTGATGCACAGCCAGGGCCTGGGAAGGCAACAATTCTGCAGTCAGCATCCTCTCCTTAAAATTCTATTCAGATGGACAAAGGGCATACAGACAACGGAGCAGACCATTTCATTCAGAACTCAGCTTGTCCCCACCCCCACTCCAAGAATAACTTTTCAATCACCAAATGCCAATCAAGGAGACTAATACAGTAAGATAGATTGAAAGAGCCACACACACAACCCATACAATCCAAGTTCAGTTCTTTACAGTCCTTCCCAAACACTCTATAACCAGACAGGAAAGAACCCATCCAATCAGAAACCCCACCTATTGTATTGTCTTCTGCAGGAAATATCGGAGAAGTTTACTTTTCAAGGAAGCCACTTTCATGCTGTAAGAACACAGGGGACGCATGTCACAATGTTAGCCGGGCAGAGGCCATCGGGAAGGGAAATGCTAAACATGGCTTTTGATAAACAGTTGTTTATAGAAATCGAATGGGAGCTTATAGTAAAATGGTGTGTGCAGCAATGATAACTGGTCATTTATATAATACTTGACATACATAATATATGCATGCACTTTGCAGACGGGCACAAGAGCCACAGTGAGATGTTCTGTTTAAGGTGACTGAGCACAGAGGAAATGTGTGCCAATGTGTCTCCTCTGGCCTCTGATATTCAGTTTCATGTATAATTGATCATAATTTTTGTGATGGTTAAAATAAGAATAAATAAATCATGAGGATTTAAAATATCACCCATTTGCCGGGAATAGTTGGGTTTTCTCTGAATGGATACCAAACAATTGTCATTTCTTGAAAGCAATCCCAGCAGACGGCAAGTTTCTTTGGGCTTTTTGTACCTTCAAATTACTCAGGCCCCAAACTAAAATTAGTAAAGAGGCAGATTTCAAACATGACCTGCCCTTTAGATTTATGCAGATCTTCAATTTACAGCAATCGGGAAGAAAAGCCTGTACACCAAAGGCTGCTCAAACTGAGATGAGGTAGGGCTTGTCACAAAACTCCAGGTGGAATCAAGAGAAGGTCGTGGCATTCTCTAATGAGACCTTGAGGTCGGAAGCTGGAGAGCCAAGAAGAGCACTGGCTGCCTTTGCAGAGGACCAGAGTTTGGTTCCCAGCACCCACATGGTGGTTCTGTATAGCCTATCACTCCAGATCCAGGAGATTGGGTGCCCTCTTGTGGCCTCTTGGACACTTGCATACTCCCGCACCCACATGGTAGTTCTGTACAGCCTAGTACTCCAGTGGCTTCCTTGGGTACTTGTACACACATGTGTCTTATATTCACAAGGACAGATATACACACACATAGATAAAAATAAACACGAATCATATTTTAAAAGACCTTATAAATGAGAGCAGTCAGTCACATGCGCCACAACTTGTAGGACTTCACATACATGTCCAAATAAAGTTATAGATGGGTAGGGGCTGGAGAGGTGGCTCAGAGTTAAGACCATATGCTTCCCTTGCAATGGACCCAGGTGAATTTCCAGCCTTTACCCTATGACACACAGCTATTTTTAACCCTAGGTCCAGAGGGTCTGATGCCCTCTTCTGGCCTCCATGGACACTGCACACACATGTGTATATATACATACACACACACACACACACACACACACACACATATATATATATATATATACATATACACATATATATATGTACACATACATATATATATATACATACATGTAGGCAAAACACCTACACACATAAAATAAAAATAAATATATTTCCTACATTATATACAAATATATTTCTTAAATTATATACAAGTATATCATAACTAAAATTATGTAAAATTATATCTTGAACATATATCCAAATATAAGTGGTGAGTATGTATGTGTGTGTGTATATGTGTGTGTATGTATATGTGTGTGTGTATATATGTATATGTGTGTGTATGTATTTGCACAATTCACATGTATAACCTAGGTAATATATGGTAAGCATTATTTATATAGATACTGCCTTACCTATTATAAATATGAAAGCATACTAGCGTAATACCACATGTAAGTATATATTAAACCATACATGGTACATTCAGTGAATAATATGTATAAAATACAAAATATTACATATGATATGCAGATATTATAATTTTTATATATACCATTTTATTGCTAACCAAGTACAGCTAGGAATTAATACAGACGCTAAATTTAAAACAGATGAGGTTTCAAAGCACTGTCTTGCTTCTCTTTACAGCTGAGCTGCCTCCCCAACTAACATCTTCGTTATATGTAAATGCTCCCCTTTAACAGAGATGTGGGATTGCCATCCTCTGTAGAGGCTTCACTCTCTATCTGTTCCCCTCAGTGTCCTCTGAAAGTATTCCTCCTCCTGGGAGCATAAACATCTCTCTGATCCCAAGTTCAGTAACTCCCTATCAATCTAAAATCAGCCACGCTTTCTCACTGAGATGGGCTGTTGTGGCCTTGTTTACTGCCTTTTTAAAGTGCATGCTAGTGGGATGATCATCGGCATCTCTGTCAGAAGCTGTGGTAAGAGAAACACCAAGCCACTGGCTATGTGAGAAGTGAAGTCCAGAGGAGCTAAAGGTTGATGCTCAGGAGGACTGGGGCATTGTGACCTTTGGTATCCCTCCAGGATTCGTTGCTGTTAGAAAATACCCAGTGGTAATGAGGCACGTGCAAACATATCAGGAAGTCCCTGAAACTGACCAAGGTCATCCATACCCAAGCACATATAAATTGTAAGGACTGCTGAGACCTTCCTGGAAGAAGCAGAGACCAACTGGGCTGCCTGGAGAGGACCCTGTCCAACTTGTTGAGTTGTGTGTAGGTTGTACAATGAGCTCAAGGTGCCATCTTTGTGAGATGTCACCCATGCTGGGATGGGCTTTGGGGATGCAGCTGTTTGTGAGGTATTTCTGCTCCTGCAAGTAACCCCTCCTCCATATTCCTGTAAGCAACCCCAACAAAAACTCATTGGTTCACCACATTGAATGTTAGTGATGTCTGTGCTCTGGTCTGTCATTGATCCCCTATCTGGAGTGGGAAATCCTGTCTAGAATAGTGTCACACAACACAGGGTGATAACTCAGTACATAAAGTGCTTGCCACACACCGTGAGAACCTGATTTCCATTCTCTGGATCCAGGCGTGGCAAGGCACACTTGCACCTGTTGTGACAGGAGAGATGGGAGACAGAAAGACACAGGCAGATCTCTTGGTTTTGCTGGGCAGTCAGCTTTTCACAGTGGCAAGCTACAGACCAATGATAGATCCTGTTTCAAAATATAAGGTGGACGGCTGTTCTGTTCAGGGATACAGGCGGACAACATCTGAGGATGGCCTCTGTCCTCCCCAGGTGCACCTGTGCATGCACACAATAAATGGCTCCTGAAATCCCGTCTCCTCACATGCAACTTAACAAGCCTGCATCCACATCATATTCTCCTCCTCGATCAGCATCAGAAGCTACTGTTACCATGGCACAGACACAGGCCATGGGAAAATCTCTCTCACACACACAAGTCATTTTTGTGATTATCTGGCAGAATCAAGAGGAGAAAAAAATAGGTCAAGAGCTCACATAGTGAATAGCTGTTTGTCCCACATGAACCAATATTCATAAAAACACACAGTGTGTGGAACCAACATGGTAAGTTCCAGGGATGAGCTTAACCTTCCTAACCCTTCATAGAACCGTTAGACAGAAGGATGTCCAACGAGTTCTTCTCTTGGGCCCAGCTGGATACTTCCTGTCTTTTTTTTTTTTTTTTAAGAAAAATAGAGTCCATTCTTATAAACTGCCATCTCTCAAGGGAAACTTCACAGCTTTACTGACAGCCGTGGTTCTAAATGTGGAGGGGCACTTATTTCTGGGACATACACAACTCCATCCATTATCCAAGACAGAACTACACCAGTCTGGATGCAAAAAAGAAGTCCTCCAGCTGTGCTTACAGGCGTGCGAATGACTTACAGGAAAACTCCTGGAGTCCTAGGACCCATCTTCCACTTTTCCTCCCCTGACCCATCAGTATGCCAGGACTAAGGCTCATGTGTAATGTTGAAATTGGAGCACTGCATCTCAGATATCTGTAAAGAATATATGTGGATTTGCCTGCTAAGTCCCCTGCCTCACGGTTTCCGTTATCTCTCAGCCATGTGCATATGTGTGTGTATTGTATGTGTGTATATGTGGATGTATGTGGATATGTGGATGTATATTGTGTGTGGATGTGTGTATATGTTTGTGTATGTGTATTGTGTATGGATGTTTGTATATGTTTGTGTGTATACGTGTGTATGTGTATGAGACTATGTATGAGAGTATGTGTCTGAGTGTGTGTGTGTGTGTGTGCATGTCGTGCATGTGTGTGTATGAGTATGCATGAGTATGCATGTATAAGCATGTGTGCATGTCTGCATGTGTGTGTGTATATGAGAATGCACATGTAGAAACCAGACATCAACATTGAGTGTCTTCCTCAGGCACTCTCCACCTTGCATTTGGAGACAGGGCCTCCCATGCGCCTGAGACCTCACTGATTTTACTGGAATGGCATGTCAATGAGCCCCCCGGGATGCTCCTACCTCCACCTCCCCATCCCTGGATCATAAACACGTGTCACTATGCCTGAATTTTAACGTGGATGCTGAGGATGGGGCATGGTCTTTGTGCTTGCTATGCAATGGAGTCATCTTCCCAGGTCCTTTCTCACATTTCTTAGGAATAGCAGATTCCTTTGGGAAAGCCCTGCATCCCCACCTCACAAAGCAAGTGTCTTGTTCATCTAATGACCAAACCTAAACTTTCATTACTAACACTGTAGTCCATCCTCATGTCTTGACATAGAGAAACCACTTATAAGCTGGCACAAGTCTCCCACATCCCAGGACTCCCCTGGTGGTTCCACTTTCTAACTTCTGGAGGTTCAGCCATATCCTTTGAACCAATTCAATTACCTGAGTTGTGCAGTGCCACCTTCCACTGAGACAATGTGACAAGCCTGTCCCAACGGCCTTGCTGGCTGCTTATGTTTCATTTTTCTTTCTTTTTTCTTTTTTCTTTCTTTCTTTTTTTTTTTTTCCGAGACAGGGTTTCTCTGTATATCTCTGGCTGTCCTGAAACTCAACTTTGTAGACCAGGCTGGCCTTGAACTCAGAAATCCACCTGCCTCTGTCTCCCAAGTGCTGGGATTAAAGGCATGCGCCACCACTGCCCGGCTTATGTTTCACGTTTCACTGCACACATTTTCATTGGAGATGCATATACACATCATCATATATGGTGTTATATACACATTATCATATATATTTCCATATATACATTATCATACATATTGCTGTATACACATTATCATCTATAATGCCATATATGCATTCTCATCTACAGTGCTGGACACATATTCTCATATATGGTTCATCACATTCCACAGTCATTCTGTCCTGCTATGTTCTATCATATTCTACCATACCAGAGAGTTTTGTCATCCATAAGAAACTCAAACATAAACACATTTGGTGTTCTTTCAGTTGCCTGGGACATGAGGAAGTAATTGTAGCTCTCAACTGACTAAATCTTTGGTGGTCTCCTCAAGGCAGCATTAAGCCAAAGATAGGTCCTCATCCCTGGATACCTGTACATCTTTTAGGGACCCAGCGTTTGCTTTTCCAATAAACTCGCAGCTGACAGTTTTCTCATCTTAGGCCACACCTGAGTACCATGAAATCAACTGTGTTGGTTAATGAAGATGGCAACTATGTGAGATTAGAATTGCCATGGAAACCAACCTCTGGGCATATTTGTAAGGGAGTTTATAGAGGAGGGTGGTTGAAGTGTGCAGGCCCACCTTATTCCCAGTCCAGTAGCTAGGGTTCTAGACACAGAGAAAAGGAGAAAGTGGGCTGAGTACCAGCGTTCGTTCATCTCACCCTGCTTCTTGGCTGGCCGTGCAATGTGACCAACTGCCTTGGGCTGCTGCTGCTGCCTTGATTTGCTTCCAGAATTGACTGTGCTCCACAACTCTGATCCAAAAGCACCCCTTCTTCTGTAGGCTGCATTTTCCAAGTACCATACAGCCATGAGAAAAGAGACCACTGCATAAAGTCAATGCTCCCCCGAATCTGATTCTGGGAGGAGAGACTTTGGAGTATAGAGACTGACGAGCTACTTTGGGTGGGACCTGAGACTCTGCATTTCACACAAACCCCAGGAGATGGTGATGAGACTCCTGACAGTGAGTGGCAAGGAATCACGTGACTGCAAATGCATGGTGCTTATACCTAGTTCACACAATAAATGAATGCAATTCTTCTTCCTGACTCCAGATTTGCCTCTTTATCTATTATACTGAATCCCTGCAAAAGCCTGGATTTTACAACTGAGAAAACAGAGTTCACAAAACCCTACAAAACATTGCAGCTAGCTTAGTATGTCTTCAATGGAGTACGGTATTGCTCCTGGATTGCCAGCCTACCTCAATGCTTAAGGCTTTACCACGGTTTAGACATTGAGATCAATTTCTCACTAAACCCAGTTTTAAATGAAAAAATAAAACCACAAAATGGGCAAGAGATCACTCCATCACATTTCACTGACAAAGGCCCCCAAGCAAGGGACAAAATAGAGACAAAACATGCTTCTGATCATTTGAGTGTCAAAGCTCGATCTGATCTAGAGTAACTTGAAATCTTGTACAATGCCCTGGATACTTGCAGCAACCTCTTTCCTGGAAGGCTAAGACACTCCCTTAATGTAAAAGGAAAAAAATGAGAGGGATCATTGAAGAAGTCATGAAAACCCAAAGTTGAAAAGACAAATCTCCAAAATTGGTGGCCCTCCACTCTGTCCTAGCCCATGGAGATCTTTTCTCTGGCCATCATAGACAGTATATATTGGTTTCATTGACTTTTATTTACATTCTAGGACACTTTACATTATCGTCCAGGATTTAAAAATTGTAAAGAGTTCAGATTCATGCTTTATTCAAGTCATTTCTGATTTTAAAAGACAGATGGGTGTGTGGTGGTTGGTAATGCACCCACGGGGACTTATATGGTAGTTGTATTAGACAGAATTCTCTAGTGAATAAACCTAATAGAATATGTGTGTACATCTGTGCGCATCTATGATGTATTCTATATGTAAAAGAAAGTGGTTTGGTTGGATTGGCTCACTTGATTGTCCAACGATGGCTGCCTGAAGGAATGCTGGAGATTCTAAGAATCTGGAAGCCCCAGAAGAAAAGAAACAAATGATGGCCCCTCATCTGGAAGCTCACAACTGCCCATAACTCCAGGTCCATGATGTCTGACAGCCTTTTCAAGTTTCCTTGGGCACCTGCACTCACATGCACATGCCCAGACAGATACACACATATGCACACTCTCTCACACACAATCAAAAATTTTAAAAATCTTAAATAACAAAAAAAAAAAAAAACAAGACAAGATTAATCATTACAATGGTTATTCAAACAGCCATGTGGCCAGTCATGTGAGCACAGGGGATGGGAAATAAAAGAACTCCTCCTTTACTATATATATATATATATATATATATATATATATATATATATATATATATTCCCCAGTTTCCAGGCACCCCAAAACTTGCAAAGTCCGTGTCATTTGAATATAAGAAGCTGTGAAAGAACAGAGACCTATGAAACCTGAGGACTTCATTGTCAACATCTCCTTAAGTCACTGGAGAGGGAGACACAGACCTGAGTGCAGGTATTAGAGATGGATACGCCTTTAGCTATTCAAAGACTAGAGTGAGAAAACACAGGTTGCCTGCCCCTGCCCTTGCTGGTCAATATGGGAGACATCTCTTCTTTGACTGGCAGCTGAGTTCATGGAATTGCAAGGCACTAACTCAGCTCTGACATAACAGAGTGTCCACCCATCAGGAACTCTGACATAAGCCCAGAGTACCCATCAAGAAGGGTTAACAACTTTGATCGGCGATTGTTTTGTTGGCTTAGAAAAATTCCACCTTTCTAAAATAGCTTGTGTTTTCTTTGCTCATGGATTAGTGGCTCTGCTGCAGGTAGCCAAGTGTGTTACTGAACTAGGCCAAGGACCCAGCTGGCGAAATCCTGCTTTAGCATAATTTTAAATCGCCGCATCAACAGAACACTGCTCTTCTGTTTAAATTACCGAACAATTAGCTGCACTCTGTGGGTACATTTCCAGGCTGAGTCCAGTCCTTGTGTGAAGCTCATATTGTTGCTGTCCTTAATGTTCATTGGTCATACTGAGTGGACTGAAGTAGACTGAAGGCAGGGTGACAGGGCAGTAAAATTGAACAGAATTTAAACTCTATACTTTTTTCTAAAAAAGGACAAAAGGTTTTCTCATATTTGATTACAATGTTAAGACCACACATGACAGACAGGTACACACACACACACACACACACACACACACACACACACTCAGCCTCACCCTCTGGTGTTGCAGCCTCCTTGCAGCCTGAGGTAGAAACAATGAACCTGCAGAAGGGAGTGACAGATTTTTATCTGTGAGACACTGACCCGAATGACTCCATTAGCATTGTTCCAAATGAGAAGTCGCCCTCCCTCCATGGAGAAACAAGGAGCTGCAGGGGAGACATGATGTGCGGAGATGTCCTGTTTCCAGTAGAAACTGGATCCTTCCTCAGATCCAAGGACACACTGTGCTCTCATCCTTGTGTCCCGCAGCAGCCACGCTCAGTCTATTTTTGGGCTACTTGCCTGCAACAGAGTCACAGCATCTTGAACAGGAGTCACCTAGCTCCTCTGGGCTTTCATGGAAATCTATATTAGCTACAAACATGGGGTGCCCTGTCCCCAGCTCCACTAGCCAGCATTCACTCATTTCCCTTCTGGGACACTTTTCTTTATAAGATCAAAGCTAATTTGCTATGCAGAGATCTGACTTTCTTTTTTAAAAAAATCTGTTCAGTCGACCCCACCCATGTATATGGAGGTAGGGAAGAGATGGGAGAGATGATGGGGGAATGGGTAGAGTTGGAGCCATCATCCCTAGAAATTCCTAGTTAGAGTACCTCATTTAACAAAATGAAGACCCACATGGGGATGAGAAGGTAGCTCTAACCACCAGCACCCATATACAAATCTGGCATGTGTGGACACTTGTAATCTTAGTGCTGGAAGTAGAGACAAAAGAATCCATGGGTTTAGCTGGCCACTCAGCCTTGCCTCATCTGGGAGTCCTGCAGGTCCAAGTGGGAAACCCCGTTTCAAAAATGAAGTAGACAGAAGCTGAGGAATGACACCAAAAGTTGGCCTATGTCCTCCACACACATGCACACACTTACATGAACATGCACACACCTGCACGTGCATATCAGTTTTTAAGACACTAATTTTGGTTTTCATCTTTATTCAAGGACCGTATATTTCTAAAGCTGTAGATAGACTGCTGAGTCAGAGGACCGGGAGAACAATGGTTCCAAACATGCTAGTCACTCGTCACAGCCTTGCAGGAGCTCAGATGTTTCTGCTACATACCACCAAGGGGCAAGCCTTTTCACTGGCAAAAATGAAGATATTTGTACTTCTCTCTGCTTCTAATGTTTCTCTCTCCTGTAACAATTAACTGTACAATGCCTTGCATATTTACATTATCTCTGACACCTCCAAAAATGTCAACAAAGATAGCTTAATTCTAACACTAACCATAACAAAAACATTTAAGGAAACTGTGTGCGTGTGTGTGTGTGTGTGTGTGTGTGTGTGTGTGTGTGTGTGCGCGTGCGCGCGCGCATGTGAAGACAAGATAAAGATTTCATATGCAATTTAGTCCCTATGCAAGCTTAAGACTTGCAGTTGATGTTCATCCCTTGCTTGAAATGAAATTACAAAATTCAAGTTTGCTCTCAGCTACTCTTCAAGGAGTTGCACATTACCAAGCCAACCTCTGGTTCTCAGCGCACTTAGGGTGACGATTGACAGCTCCGGCACTATCGGCTCAGAAGAGCATTTTAGACTTCTTCTAAACCAGAGCAGCAGCAGCTCCTGACTAGTTCCTCCCTCAGCAGAGTGTCCACACACTGGAAGCCATCTCCTCCCTCAGCAGAGTGTCCACACACTGGAAGCCACCTGCTCACTCAGCAGAGTGTCCACACGCTGGAAGCCACCTGCTCACTCAGCAGAGTGTCCACACGCTGGAAGCCACCTCCTCCCTCAGCAGAGTGTCCACATGCTGGAAGCCACCTCCTCACTCAGCAGAGTGACCACACGCTGGAAGCCACACTGGTAGTAGAGCAGCTTTCTGGGAAAATTATATTTATTGGATGCTGGTCATTTAAGATGGAATTTTCGAGGGGTTGGAGAAATGTCTCTACAGTTAGACTTGCTTCTCTCAGAGAGAACCTGAGTTCTGTTCTCAACTCAGACACCCGTGACTCCGTTTCTGAGGGATCTGATCCCCAATCTCGTCTCCACAGGAATCTGAATACACATGGCATACATACATATAAATAAAATGGCAAAAATAGAATGTGATTTTATAGTTTCAACAAATATGAATATAAAATGGCATTTTTAAAAATTAAAAAGGTAACTTAAATATAAAATTCAAATGAAATTCAGGCCAGTAGAATATCCCTCCAGCTCTCCCCAGGCCCCTGTGGCAGGCAGCCTCTGTGCTTTGCCCTAAGGGCTGCTGGGAAATCCTTGGTTTCTATTCAACTCATGACAGCTTGGAAAGAGAAGGGTCACTGTCCCAGGTTCCCTTTGTTTCTGTGATAGAACACTGGCTAAAAACTAGTTGGGAGAGGAAAAGAATTATTTGGTTTACATTTCCATGTTATAATCCCTCATCAAGGGAAGCCAGAGCAGGAACTCAAGCAGGAACTCAAGCAGGAACCTGGAGGCAGGAACTCACACAGGAACCTGGAGGCAGGAACTCAA
>JADRCD010204159.1:30104-48662 GCA_019843815.1 Montemys delectorum | reverse complement strand
TGGGGGGGGGGGCCGGTGTACTAGAGGGCGCGCAAGAAAAAAGGGGGAAAAAAAAAAAACCACTCTCCACAAAAAAAAAAAAAAAAAAAAAAAAAAAAAAAAAAACCAAACCCAACCCAACCCAGTCTTTCCTTTCTATGTGAGATGGCAAGAAGTTGCTTTTAACAATTTAATAAAGACATGATTTGAGTCAACATCAAAGTGGTCGTCTCCCTTTTTACTACCTCAGTTTACCAGTAAGCAGCTCTAGAGAGAGCTCCACAACCTCTGAACATGTGCACAGTGCTTGTTGCTAAGCTAGCCTCCAGAAGAATGTATAAGAATAAGAGCTACATTGGTGCTAGAAGAAGCTTGGTGGTTAAACAGATAAGCTGCTCTTACAGAGGACCAGGGCTCCATTCCCAGCACTCACAGGAACGCTTACAACTATGTGCAACTCTAGGGCAGGGAATCTGATGCCCTCTCGTGACAGTCTTAGGCACCAATCATGCATGTGGTACAGGCACCCATGCAGACAGCACACCCATACACATAAACAAATAAATAAGCATTTAAAAATCTTAACACTAAACATCAGAAGCCCAGAGTGCAAATCTACCAGAAACAAATAGACATCCATCCCCTTTCCAAACAAGACAAATTGAAAACAAATTACCCTGTCTCCAGGTTTTAACACAGGTTCATTTTTTGTTCCCAGTTTATTAAGCAGTGTGTAAGCCAACTTTAAACTTCTGCTCCACAACTTTCCTGGGAAAAGAAAACAACAGGCAGAAAAAAATTATAGGCCTGCTTCATTCAATCAGACAGCATTAGGTTCCACTGGCTGACAAGGTTCGCTGTCACAAGCGGCTGTGACAAGTTAGCTTTACCCTCCCTAACACAGCAAGTTCTTGCCCAAGCAGCTTCTAGTCATTCTAAGTCATGCCTGCCCTGAAACAAGCAACATCCTTCTGCCTGACATGATACCAAGCTCTCGTCTTTCTCCCTTCCCTCCCCTCCCCTTTTCCTTTTTGCTTTTTTTGCAGCAGGGTACGTAGCCCTAGCTGTCCTGGAACTTACTCTGTCGACTGGGGTGGCCTCAAACTCAGAGATCTCGTGTCTCCTGAGTGCTGGGATTAAGGCCAAAGGTCACTGATATATGGCTCACTTCAATTAAATAACGAAGACATTTGTAACTGAGAAATAACAAGAAAAACACTACCCAAGACACTCAGGAAATCTTAGCGCAGTGGGGAGCCGATACCCACCGTATGTGAGGGTGTAGACTGGTTTCCCCGTCACATCCAGCCCAGTCAGGCAGGGGCACTTGGCTTGGGTAGAGCCCCAGCGCTGCAGGGCAGATTCCAGTGCAGGTGGCCAGTTGCAGATGACGCCCAGAGGCTCTCCCTTCACTGGGGTCATCTGACGGCCCTCAGGCTTTGGCTGGTTGGGATCTGGCTGAGGTACTGTGGCAAATAAGCAAGAAGACGAAGTAAGTTCATGGGGCTCTAACAGAACTCTAACCTTTCCCCTCAGTCTCTGACTTCTCACACTGAGACAGGACAACTAGGGCTCTGCCACCTCTCCCAGATCACAGCTTCCCGGGGGAGGGTGGTTCCTACTCCTACTGCTGGGAGTGCCCAAATATAAAAGCTGCTTATCAGAGTCAGCTGAGCTCAACTGTGAGAGACGGAGAAACGAACACTTATCCAAGAATCTGAGGGAATGTTTTATATTCATTTCTAAACCATAGATTTTTCTACAGAAAGATTATTCAAATAATTCTTTAAGTCCTACATTTCTTTTGTTGGTTGTTGGTTGTTGTGTGTTTGAGGCAGGATCTCATTATGTAGCTCAGGATGGCCTTGAACTCACAGAGATCCACATGCCTCTATATCCTACCATGCTCAGCCTTAACTTCTGCATTCTCATTGAAGGAAACTCAGACATAAATTAGACTAAAGAGTGAAGCATTTAGTGTGCATCATATGTGCACAGACTGAGACCATGAACAAGTGGGGTGTAGTAGCCTAGCTCAGTCTCAGAGTCCAGGAGGCTAGGACAATCTCAGGTTTAAGGTCTGTCGTGGAGTACTGCCAGCACTCTCATCTCAACAAACACCGAGAAAAGCAACCCTGCACACACAGCTACAGTGCACAGGGCACACAGACAACCACAGGAAGTGACGCTTCAGCTCAGTCATCCCCAGGTGGTGACATCTCCCTCCAGGTGGTGACATCTCTTTCCAGGTGGTGACATCTCCCTCCAGGTGGTGATATCTCTTCTCCAGTTGGTGACATCTCTCTCCAGTTGGTGACATCTCTTCTCCAGTTGGTGACATCTCTCTCCAGTTGGTGACATCTCTTCTCCAGTTGGTGACACTTCTCTCCAGTTGGTGACACTTCTCTCCAGTTGGTGACACTTCTCTCCAGTTGGTGACATCTCTCTCCAGTTGGTGACATCTCCCTCCAGGTGGTGACATCTATCTTCAGTTGGTGACATCTTTCTCCAGTTGGTGACATCTCTCTCCAGTTGGTGACACTTCTCTCCAGTACTTCCCAGGTCCTGGTTTTGCAGTGTGCATGCTCTGAGTGCATGCTGTAGCTGTATGTGGGCCAGAGAACTGGCTCAGTGGTTAAAGGACAACTGCTTTTTCAGATGACCCAGGTTCAAGTCACAACACCCACATGTCAGCTCGCCAGTCTGTAATTCCAAGTCCAGAAGATCTGGCACCCTATTCTAGCCTCTGTAGGCACAAGGCATGACGTGGTACACATACATGCATGTAGGTAAAACACCCATGCATAAAATAATACACAACTAAAAATAAGGAGAAAATTGTCCTTTGTAACTTACTAATATGGTGGATTTGTAGAGCTCACAATGCTTGACTCATTCTTTTTTTAGAATCAGCACACAAAGAAGTGGGTTTCTTTTTTGTTTTGTTTTGTTTTGTTTTTCAAGATAAGGTCTCTCTGTGTAGCCCTGACTGTCCTGGAACTCTGTAGACCAGTCTGGCCTCGAACTCAGAAATCCACCTGCCTCTGCCTCCCAAGTGCTGGGATTAAAGGCGTGTGCCACCACTGCCCAGCAAGAAGTGGGTTCCTAACAGTGCTTTCCTCGTCTGTATCATTGCACTGTGTCTCAGGCAGCCCCACCGGCCCCTGCTCCCCTCTGGCTAGTCTCCTTACTCCCTCCAAACAGTCCTCACTCTGCTTTCCTGTCACAGGGATTCCATTTGTTTCTGGTTCCCCCCACCCCCAATTAGGACTTCCTTCTCCTTTCAGTGTCCCCTTTTCAAGACCTGCACACACTCACATTTAATACTAGATTACAACAAAAAACATGCATTCTTTATGTTTCTGCATCTAGCTTGTTCACAAAGTGAAATGTTCTCTCCCTGGATCCATTTCTCTGGATCCATTCTAGTGACTTAATACTTGTCTCACTCCTTACTTTGCATGTAATCTTACAGGTTTTTAAAGTTAGTCTAAACGTAAGAGGAACACCCAGGAGTGCCTCTTTAATAAACTGTGTCATCTCTACAAAGCCTGTACCCTGGCAGCAGTTTCCCATGAGGCTCCAAGGCACATTCCTTCATGCTCCCACAGACACTGGAGCTTCTTAAAGGATCATCAGTCAAAGAAGTCTATTCACAACTAGTAGAACTAGTCTCCTACACATCAAACCCACTACTATTCTGGTGTGATCACAGCTTACGTCTCAGAACAACAAAAGGACAGCTCGAAGCTCCAGTCCTCTCTGCCCGTCTCCCTGACCCCCTCTGCCTGAGACCTGACAGGTAACTGATTCTGGAGGGTAGATGGCACGGTGACATAAAGCCCATTCAGGCCTGCTGTGTGACCTGTGATGTATGCATGCTTCTGGCCCTTTTACTACTACCTTCCACAATTTCTTCAGAGTCGTCCACAAAGAACTCCTTTAAGGGGGGTCTTTTGGGTCGTTTCAGGGTGTTGAGAAGCTGCTGGATTTTTGTGGATACCCTGCTATTGACAGGAACGCCTGTAAGGGAAAAATGGCACATCTGATTATTTATTGAGCTTAATAAAGATATTTATTCCCTCAATTAAAGTAAACTCTTTACTTTAAGTAAAAAACTATTGGGCTAGAGAGATGACTTGGCAGTTAAGAGCACTGACTGCTCTTCCAGAGGTCCTGAGTTCAATTCCCAGCACCCACATGGTGGCTCACAGCCATCTGCAATGGTTGTACCTGAAGAGAGCAACAGTGTACTTACTTACATAAAATATATAAATCCTTACAAAAAAAGAAAAGAAAAAACCTATTACCTTTTTCTTATTAATGAGACATTTAAGGTACAGATGCCTCTTGTACTGAAACTTTGTGAGTTTTCTTTCCTGCTCTGATTTCCCCTCTCCTAACTTAAGACTTCTAATGGAGCCTGGCCTTTGCCCAGTTCCATTCTATCCAAAAGGGACCCAATGTACAAATGACAAACAGAAGACAGATGACTGCTGTGCCGAGCATACAGCAGAAAGGTTGTCCCAGTTCCCTCTTCTCTTGTAGCACTCTTTTCTTCCATAGTCGGTTCACAGTCCCTTCTATGAAAGCCAACTGTGAACAGTAACCAAGGAGGCTCCATGAAGTGATGATGCACTGCAGGAGGCTCTGCCGCTGGGACAACTAGGAGCCGCTGCAGTTAGGATTTGGAACTTCCCAGTTTAATGACTACTCCCTAGCATCCACCAAGGGAGCTCCATACCATCAGCTGTGTCCATAAGGCTAGATCTGTTGGACCCTTTGTGCATGCCTTTAACTATGCCAGAGGGGGGCAGGTCAATGTTTGCAGGGCGAAGTGAGGAAGAGGAGGAAGAGGTAGTTGCAGTGACGTCTGGAGGAGCAGAGACATTCTCTAGGAGAGAAAAAGATGAGAGTTAAAAATCATACAGTACTGACAGTAAAAGGAACCATCTCTAAATCCTTTCCTTCTGAAGGAATAAAAAGCACTCGCTCTCTTAAAAACAGACATTAAAGAAAGATTTTCTTTATCAGTATAAGAGTGTGTATAGTATATGTATATAATGCATGTGTGCATGTGTGTGATGTATGTGTACGTGTAAGTATGTATATGTGTTTGTATGTGTGTATGAGTGTATACACGTTTAATTACAGAGTGCACAACTGGATATCAGAGGACAATTTTTGGGAGTTGGCTGTCTTCATCCATTGGAGATTCCAAGGTTGGACTGAGGTCATGAGGCAAGTGCCTTTACCTGCCAAGCCATCCATCCCCTGGCCCTAAAACAGACTTTATAATCAAAGTCAAAGGTCAGCCAGATCATATCAGCTTTCCAAAACTATCATTTTCCAGATCTGAGTAGCCTTAGCTATTAATCAAATCACCTAGCAAATGTTTCTCAAAAGTGTTATTTGGGGGGGGGGGGGGGCCGGTTCGAGACAGGGTTTCTCTGTGTAGCCCTGGCTGTCCTGGAACTCACTCTGTAGACCAGGCCAGCCTCGAACTCAGAAATCCACCTGCCTCTGCCTCCCAAGTGCTGTAGTGCTGGGATTAAAGGCGTGCGCCACCACCGCCAGGCAAAAGTGTTATTTTCTTACAGAACACATAAGTGGAAATCAATGTTGCAAAAGTCACCTCAAAATGATGAAAGTAAGCAAATGGCCAGTTTGCCACCAGTTCTCCAGCCTGGGACACTTCCTCATGTTGTGTTTTACCTACCATGGCTTACGTGGGCCAGATGACCCAGGCTCTCAGACAATGGGAAATGAGGTGAAGTCAACTTCTAGTTGGACTCACCACCAGGCAAGGCTCCTTCTTGCTCTCAGTAGACATTAACCCACATATGCTACTTCATGGAAAAGTTCTGAGTTTTATGTTTTGAGACAGGGTCTCATCAGCTGGGTAGCTGCTCCTCCTGCTGGGGACACAGGTGTGCAGCATCCTGCTCCTAACACAGGTGTGCACATCCTGCTCACCCTGTGAGGGGTTCCTAATACAGGAAGTAAGCTGCTGTCAAAAAGTGAGTGATGTAGAACTACTGAACAGAGCTACAGCATGAAAAATATCTTCTAAAGAAGAAGAAAGTTACAGGAAATAAACTGTACAATGTAAAAATAATAAAACCACTAAAGGCATGATGAGGGAAACATAATTGTAAGATTGGTTTAAGAGTAAGATGTCTGTGCTTCAAAGCCCTGTGATTATGAGTTTTATAAATTTAATACTTTTTTTTTGTTGTTTTTGTTTTTTTCCAAATCAGGGTTTCTCTGTGTAGTCCTGGCTGTCCTGGAACTCACTCTGTAGACCAGGCTGGCCTTGAACTCAGAAATCTGCCTGCCTCCCAATTGCTGGGATTAAAGGTGTGCGCCACCACTGCCTGGCTCTAATTTAATACTTTTTAAAGTTTGAAACCCACTGGCCTGAGTCCATTGTGATATAGCATGGCTAAGAAGGCGTCAAGTGTTTTCTTTTGTCTCCTGTACTTCAAGAGACTTTGTATCCGTGAGTCTTCTATTTCCGCCTTGTGAGTGCTAGGATTACAGGTTGTGCCAGCCAGCACACTCAGCTCTGTGCTTTGTTTTGTTTTACAAGAAGTGATACTGCTATGTAGTCCAACTTAGCCTCGATCCTGCCTTGATTTCCAAGTGCTGGATTGTACCCAAGTAGAAATGTATGTTGTCTTTGATCCAGCATATTCACCTGGGCAATTTCTGTAAGAGGACAGCACTGGATAGTGTTTCATTGTCCAAAATAAGGGCGTGGCTAAATGAGCTAAGGCATAAACAAACCGTGGCACACTTTAAGAACACAAAAAGAACAGTCTAATTATAAACATTATGTTCCTGAGCACTGGGGTTAAGGGAGTGTGCCACCGTGCCCTAAGAGACCACAGTCTCTTAAAGAACTGGAATTACATCAGTAAGCACCAGCAACACTGGATGTGATGGTCTCTGTAACTCAGCTTTAAAAACTAACAGCTGCATAAGGAGGATGTGCAACTGTTTTAACAAAACCCAGACAGGTGAAGTAGGTATCTGGATTTCCCTTTGCAAGTAGAAAAGCTCTTTAAGACATAGTCTATGGAAATTCTCCAGGTCACATCTCAGCGGCTTGTTGTCTGTGACAATGTGGTGGAGAAAATGGCCATCAGTGTATGCGGCCATGAGAGGTGTGTTACAGAGTGGAGGGGTTACCATGGATGGCGGGTAGCTTTTATGTGGCAATTATGCTAACAAGGTAGGTATCGTCATTAAAAACTATAATGTTAAATTAAAAATTTCCAGCCTTTTCAGAAATCAAATTGAAATGTTATATAAAGTGATAAGGAAGGTTGCTGAGATGCCAACTAAGACAACGAAATGTGACTGGTTGTCAAGGAAACAGGTAAGACAACAGACACAGCACAAGGGCAGGGCAGGGCACTTGGTGCCACCAAGGAAAGAAAGCAGAGACCTTGGGAAACAATGCCAAAATTCACAAGTGCATAAAGCAGAGGCAAGCCACAGCACTCCACACAGCAGCAGCAGGCAGCAGCTCAGTGTGCGACCCTCGGCCTGCACACTGCTCATGCAGCAACACCACAGCAGCAAGCGACATAAATCCAGTCTTCAGGCTCAGGACTAAAGGTCTTGCTAACAATAGCTTGGTGTAGAGTTTGCACAGGCTAGATATGCATGCTATATGAAATATACACAATATTCCTGGGAAATCTGAGCTGCTAAATATTTTAGAAGCTCTTGACATAGGGACTTTTTGTTTTGGTTTGGTTTTTTGATAAACCTATACTCAGACTGGTGTTATATTTTGCAGCTTCAGTATTGCTTATAGAAATAGATATGGCTTCAGGTGTCCCACTCTGCTAATGATGTCTATCACCTGCAATGAATACACTGTGGCATTTCCCTCTCTACCTCATTAACTGTTCTCTGTGATCAAACTTTCTAGGCCATCAAAAACTTAACCCAATCATAAACTGTTTCCTGGATACTGGGTGCCAAATGGAACATTAGGTTGGCTTCTCGGGTAGATCCAACTCCTACCTATTCGAGTATTGGCAAATACATCAGCTAGAGACCCACTGGTTCCTTTGACCTCTCCATGGGACAGCGTGGAAGATGCAGATGAAGAGGTGGACGATCCCTGAATTGAGCGGTTGATCCAGGACTCAGCGTTCTGCAAGCTTTGTTGCAAGGCAGCAGAGAGCGCGGCTTGGCGTCTCAGAGAGCCCTCATCCTCAGAGGCCGAAGACGTGTCTGTGTGGAATTAGAAAAAAGAAGGGTCGATCCTGCCTTGAGCACAGACTTCAGTTCTTGCTCACTGCCTGCACCCCTGGTGCTGACATCAGGGGAACACTAGCATTCTGAAGTCAGATTAGTGGTGATATCTCCTAAGGCTCGGGAAAGATCCACAGACCACAACTCACAGAACAGAATAGCTGAACTCAGTAGACCATGTTAAACTTAAAAAACCAAAAACCAACACCCCCCCAAAAAAAAAAAACCAAAAAACTTCAAAGAATTTAATTATTTTCCTGTCGTGAGATAAGTCAATGTCTAAATTCAAATTTGTCTACTTATCAGAGATGTGTGGTGGGAAGCCGAGTGGGGTTTTGTGGGTGTTTGTCTCTGCTTAAAAGGAAAGGATGGTGACAGAAGACAGGCACTATTCATTTCTGTTTAAAGCTTCAGTGAGAGGTGGTGATAGGGAACTGAAAGGGGATGTGAAAACTGTCTGAGCCTTGAGGCACTGCCTGCTCTACTAGAAAAGTAGCTGGTCAAAGCTCGAAGATGAGATTTCCAAACACAGCTAGTTAGTTAGTGAGAGAAGACTGACAATTTCCTGGTGCCTTTCAGCCTGACTGACTTCAGGAAGCAGGCCTAAGTCAGAACAGCTTGCCTAGAAAAAGTCCAAGCACACACAGGGAGGGCAAAGCTGAGTGGAAGCCAGAGTTCTTGTAGGCTAGGACTCTGGAAGGTGTAAGCTAACCCCTACACCCCAGTCCCAGGGCCTCGCAGGTTCTGTGTAAGCCAACTACCACATACCCAGATTTTGTTTGTTCATTTGTTTGTTTTTTAATTTAAAAAAAGTCATGCTCAGATTTGCAGAAAATTTTGCCTAATTAAGGTGAATAAGTGGGTCCAGGCCATGCAATGCATCAAAGAGCTAAAGAAGTAAATAAGAGGGCAGGAAAATTGCTACAGTCCACAAAGGCGATTGGAACCACACCAAAACAAACAATGAAACCCCATTATGGAAATCCAGAATCTGTAACATCTCATCTATAAACCCAGAGCACCAAAGCTACACAGCCGTTGCTTCTTGTTCAGGACTACCAGCAATGCACTGCCTCACAGCAAAGGAGACTCAAAGCACAAGCACTGGGATGGTTTCTAGTGCACTATGTGCAGGGAACTAAGTCAGGTCCTAGGGATTCTCAGATGTATGAATGTCTATGAGGTAGTATGTGCCACTAAAACGCCACACAGTGTGGTAATGGCAATATACAACCCACATCAGAACACAACATTGCTTTTACATATGAACCAAGTGGGAGCCTCTATGGGAGGAGGACTGATCTCGGCTCAGGGTTTAAGTACCTCAATATAAGCGGAGTACATTATAAGGAGCTGCGAGATGAGGGAGCGAGGGAAGAAGACACAAAAAGACAGACAGACACAGAGACAGATGTAGACTCCAGAGACTTCATTGATAAAGCAAGGCTCCCTAAAGGAGAAGATGCATAACATAACAGGGAATGGTCAAAGCTAAACACAAGAGCAGTATTTAAAGAAAGCATTACAATTTCTAGAAAATACTCTAAGTATTTTGAAAGTATCTTGAAGTATCTTGAAAGAAGGCAGGGCAGGGAGAGTGAGGCTTGTGGTGCACCACAGAACAAAGCATTCTGGGAGACATCTCAGATCCCACAGAGGCCTCTGGATTTACAAGCTGCCCTTACTGTTCATTTTAATTTGTATAAGTCCTAAAACCAAAATAAATCAATTTTTATAGATAGTAAAACCAGTATTTTCATTATTGGATTTATGGAAAACTAACTGCATTATGTTTTTGTATTTGATCAATTATATAATTAGGTGTAGTGTTTCAATTCAATTACCTGCTTTGCCTGCCAGCCCTCCTCTGGGTGTTTAATGGCTTACAGCTACGGAGCAGCATAGGCTAGGGAAAAGCATGGCTTTGGTGTCTGCCTTTCATTTGAACCCTGAGGCCCACCACTCTACTTGTAACCTGAGGTTAAAATCATTCATTGTGAAGACTGCTTATCCATTCAACAACAAGACAGAGTGCTATACCAGCCAGGCAATGAGAGGCCTGGTGAGACACAGTCCTGCTTTCATAGGCCCAGAGCCTGGCAGGAGTCCATGTTCCTTTGCTCAGCAGTACAAGCAGGGATTGGCTGAGAGGCAGGAGGGACAGCATCAGGTAGAGAGGAAGTCAGAGAGGATGCAGGGACAGAAAACAGGGCACATCTCAGGACATTAACAAAACGGGAGGGCTGGATAGATGCCTCAGTGGTGAAGAGCACTGACTGCTCTTCCAGAAGGCATGAGTTCAATTCCCAGCAACCACATGGTGGTTCACAACCATCTGTAATGGGGTCTGATGCCCTCTTCTGGAGTGTCTGAAGAGAGCAATGGTGAATACATAAAATAAATAAATCTTTAAAACAAAACAAAACAAAGAGAAACACATGGGAACCAGCTAAAACTAACGGGCAAAACAGAGAGTGACAGTGACGAGGACTGACAACAGGGGCATGAGATGCCAAGGGCTCCCGACAAGGGAGAACACCTACCTTCCTCACTCCACTGTGGGGCCAGCAAGTAGCCTGAAGCTATAATCAACACCAGCCCCTCCCCAGGCCCTGGACCACTGATAAGAAGGGGATCCTCTTTCTGAGGTAACATAGGATCTGACATTTTCCTTAGTAACACTTTAAATAAGGCACTGGAGAGATGGCTCAGCGGTTAACAAGCACTCACTTCTGTCAGAGGACCCACGTTCAGATCCCATACTCATGGGTTTATAGGCATGGGCAACCAGACTTGTCTGAGCCCACAACTTTTTATAAAATCGAAATGAGCTCTTTTTTTGTTTTGTTTTTTGTTTTTTGTTTTGTTTTGGTTTTTTTTTGTTTGTTTGTTTGAGATAGGGTTTCTCTGTGTAGCGTTGGCTGTCCTGGAATTCACTCTGTAGACCAGGCTGGCCTCGAACTCCTAAATCCACCTGCCTCTGCCTCCCAAGTGCTGGGATCAAAAGCATGCCCCCGGCCAAAATGATCTCTTTTAAATATCTTGTTTTATAGCTTGAAAAAAAAAAAAAAAGCAATTGTCAACCATGAATAATTGTAGAAATTTTGGCAAGATTAAAAATGTTTTTTAAATTCATCAATTTATTTGCAGGGGTATACCTCTGGAGGTTGGAGAACAGTGTGTAGGTGCTGGTTTTCTCTATCCACTGGGTCCTGGGCATCATCAGGCTGTCGGGCTTGGCAGCAAATGCCATTACTTACTAAGCCATTTCACTGACCCAGGGTATTGTTTTGTATTTCTGGATAGCTTGGCCTTGAACTCATGACAATCAGTCCTCCGGCCTCCTGAGTGCTGGGAGTACAGTAGGAGTTACTACTTCGCTCAAATGGTTCTTGTTTTTGTTGCTGTCTGTGGTTCTAGGGACTAAGCCTAAGGCTTCATGCTAGGCAGGCACACACTGCTCTTGAGCTCCAGCCCAGCCCAGAGAACAATTCCGAAAGCACAGTTTGCCTGTTGTGGAGTGATGTGATTTATCAGGCACCACTCTTGATAGTGTTCATCAGAAGCCCACCGTTTATTTGTAACCAATTAGGAGACATAGAAATGATTTGCTTATTGTTCTTAAGAGAGGAAAAGTCCCTGGGTTACTAAATTTTCCTAACTGCTATGACTCTAGTCATGTGAACATTATATTAAAAAATGTTTATTTTTAAAAAAGTGAACACTTGGGGCTGAAGAGATGGCTAAGCAGTTAAGGACACTGGACGTTCTTCCAAAAGACCTAGGTTTGATTCCAGTAATAACGTAAAACCGGAAACAACCCAAATGTCCAAGTACAGACAGATGGATGGATAAACTATAGTCCGACTCAGCCATGAGCTAGCTATTGGGATGGGTACAACATCGAAGAATTTCAAAATACTTAGGGTGAATGAAAGCTAGCCCTTTCCTCCTACTCTACCTGTGAAAAAGAAAACAAAACTGCATGGCTCTATTGCATAAACCCCCAGAGAAAACACAAGCTAACACACAGACAAGGAGAGCGTAGCAGTAGTTATCAGGGGTGGGAGGAGAACGAACACAGAGACGGGCATTCTCTTAACTGTGTTTCTATGTCACTACACAGCAAAGTACACTCTTTTTTGTTTGCTTGCTTTGTTTAAGTATGTGCTGTTAGGCTGTAGCTGTAGCTCAGCGCAGACTGCAGGGAGTGTGAAGATGAACCCCAGCACCAACTGTCCATCCAAAGGTATTATGCCAACTTTAAGCCAATAAAACTGTAAAAAAAAAAATCACATTTGAAAAGGCTTTTCAAAATTTGAAAAAGATTTAATTTGAGAAGACTTACAATAATGAAAATGGCACCTGAAAAAGACACCACGTGAAAGCAGAGACACGCTGACGAGCACTGCGCGTGGACAGCGCCCACCAGAGCTGGAGTCATGACTCAGGAGTTAAGAACACTGGATGCTCTTCCAGAAGACCCAGGTTCAGTTCCCAGCACCCACATGGCAGCTCACAAGAGTCTGTAACTCCAGTTCTAGGAGATGACACAGTGCATATACATACATAGCCAAAGCCCTCAGGTGTACAAATTTTAAAAAACCTTTTAAAAAAAGAAGAAAAGAAAAATACATCCTGCCGTTGCACCCACTCAACAGGTAACAAAATTAGGTCTAGACAAGGGCTTGGGAGAGCCAGTAAGCCACAGTGCACCGGCATGACAGATGAGTGTCCACTCTACCAATCACTACAAAGTAGCGCATCATCTCACTTGGGCATGGAGCAGGTGACCGCAAGCAAGCGCTTCACACAGAAGAGCCATTTCTCCTGCCACCAAACCTGCTGTAAGGCACTAGGGACTGAACGAGGGAGAGGGGCTTTCATGCTGAGCCTCATTCCCAGCTTAGGGATTTCTGTGACTGAATGGCAGCTATCAGGAGGCGATGGCTAGTTAGTCTACCCCTCTGTGGTACTGTGCATACTACAGGCAACTGTCAGGTGAGAGGGGTTTCCTGCCTGTGACACTTAGGGTTGATAGAGACTGCGTCTAACCTTTACCCACTGACAATGAGCATCTGGCGATCTCCTGTCTGATGAACAACTGCCCTCCCTATCTTGCAAACTCTTACAGGAAACACAGTCCGGCAGGGCGGTCTTAGTGAAAGTCCTCAGCACAGGGTGAGGCACCATAATCCCATAAAGCATCCCTGAGGTAGATGAAAAACAAGGAATGCCCCAGTGTGCCCCAGGGCATCATTCTTATGTAAAGAAATGCAGAGACTGATATTAACAGTGTGGTAAAAGTTCTAAAACACATTATGGAGAAAAAGCTTTTCCTCGTTGGCCAGTCCCAAGAATAACCCAGTCACTGTCGAGTATGACCTTGTCAGAGCACAACTCCACATGCAGCTTTCCTCCTCTCGGCGTCACCTGCCCTCTCACTGTAGCCAACGATAACCTCACAGGCTGCAGGAAAGCTCAGAAACAGAACTAAATAAGTTAGTGCTGTGGGTCTGCACTGTATTATTTCTGTCTGAATGAGCAATGGCATTACACAAAGGACCTCTACAGAGAGAGCTGAGGTAATTACCTCATGACATCAGTAAATGATTTCAGCACAGGAGACAACTGCAGCACAGTCACTCAGTCAGTCTAAAGGACGGGGACTGCCACAGGCACTAACACTAGGAGTCACTACACACTTAGAAAACTTGAATTTCCTAATGCACGGTAGTTCAGTGTAGGTGTCAATAATCACATTTTAGGTTGACTGATGTCTTATTTGAGAGTCCTTTATGAAAAAAAGACAAATCATTTCCCATACCAACTGTTATTATTGCTTCCAAACTGCATGACACCATAAATAAAGCCAAAACGTCCGGGCTTTTCTCCTTAAACCCATTTGATCAGTCAGCTCTCAATTTTCATCTGGTTAGTACTCCAGGAGACCGTGCAACTCCCACAGGGAGAGCGAGTGATGTGCCCAGAAGTGAGTGCCACACAACTCAGCACATGGGTATGTGGGCTGGCAGTCAATGTATAAACCGAAGGGTGAAGTGTGCTACAAGTTCTCTTAAGATATGTGTGTGCGCATAAAGGAGGTTGTACGTGTAATTGCAGGTGTGTGCCTCTGGAGGCCAAAGGTTGACACAAGTTTGGTGAGTGGCTGGCCAGTGAGCCCTAGGAACCCACTTACCTCCTCCCCACACAGTGCTAGGGTTACAGATGTGCACCACTGCACCCAGCCTAGGACGGAGCTGGGGATTCAAACTCCATTGAGCAACCCCAGCTGCCTATGTTCTGACCATTGTATAATTGGCCAGATGCTGACTTTAAAAACATTCAATGATGCCGGGTGGTGGCGGCACACGCCTTTAATCCCAGCCCTTGGGAGGCAGAGGCAGGCAAATTTCTGAGTTTGAAGCCAGCCTGGTCTACAGAGTGAGTTCCAGGACAGCCAGGACTATACAGAGAAACCTTGTCTCAAAAAAACCTAAAAGAACAAAACAAAACAAAAAAACCCAAAAACAAACAAACAAACAAAACACCATTCAATGATGAGCAATCCCATTGCTGCTCCTCCTCCTCCTCCTCACCCCTAGAATATAGCCTCTTAACTTTGGTCCTCAGGACTAGCAAAAGGAGATAGCTAGATAAAGCTGTGTGATGCCCCTGAGTCAGAGACTGCAGGTCCTAGGACGCATTAAGTGGCTTCAGCTACAAAAGGGGCAGCCAAGCCACTTTTTGCCTGCTTGTTTGTTTCGAGACAGGGTTTCTCTGTGTAGCTCTGGCTGTCCTGAAAGTTACTCTGTAGACCAGGCTGGCCTAGAACTCAGAAATTCGCCGGCCTCTGCCTCCTCAGTACTGGGATTAAAGGCGTGCACCACCACCTCCCAAAAGAACAGCAAATCCACTGCTGATATGGAAGAAGCTAGCAGAACCTTAGGATACAGCCTCCCGCCTTCCCTCTCTGGAGTGAAGTGCTTGTACCTGGTAGATGCAGAACAGCTGAATGAGAACACCAAGATTCATCACCCTGGGGGCTGTGTGGGATTGCCTGGAGGGACCTCACCATCTCTTGATGGGAGAGATTTTTCTACTTGCAACACAGATGCCCCTAATAGCACATGGAGGTGTTTTGAATTCTATTCAGAAACACCTAGAACAGAAGGTAAGGGATAGGAAGCCTGATCACTCTGTTCTGCTGAATCAGCTTTTAGAAGAGAGGACTGTATCTCCGTTATGAAATTATTAACACCTGTAATGTGATCAAGAACATTATGGTACATAGTTCTAGAAGATTCTACAAGAACAGAGCATGCATGTTTAGAAATACAGAGGCTTGCAGAAGACTGCAAAGGACTATGGCTCCATTCAGCAGTGAACAGCTGTGATTTGGTTCCAGAGCTGCTAAGTTCCCGTGGCAGTGACTTTTACGAAAGGCCTGACAGACAGGTTCCCATTCCTTGAGAGTCTTCTCACTTCTTTGATGTGTTCTCTCTTCTAACCCAGGGCCATGAGAGCAGCCATTCACTCTGAAGCTAGAGAGCCTGACAGAGGCTGGGAGAGGGCTGCATGCCACACTGCTCCCCGCCCTTTGCCATTTACTGAAACTGAACCTTCATCTATTCTGCAGGGAATCTGCCAACATGGACGGCTACTAGACTGAGAGCCCTCTTTGTGCCCAAGGACCCAACTTGTACACTGCACAAATGTGGAAGGGAATCCGTCCAAGACTCTGAATGAGTAGGCCTGAACTATGCGTCACTACAGACACAAAATGCCTCATTGTGTTAGTGTGCAGAGGTAGCCTGTGTTACATTTTGAGAAACACTTGAAGCCACAGAGCTATTTCTCTTTCAAACATACTGACACCACAAATGTGTGGGGAAGGAAGCACACACAGCTAAGGAGCTCTCAGCATACCCAAGTGCCCTGAGAAGTTTGGCAAACCTAGAAGGGAAGAATGACATGAGCATGGACCCACAGCAAAGCTCAGCGTGGCAGCTGTGACTGAGAAACAGCCACAAGACTCCCAGGGAAGCTGGCCAAAGCCATGGCAGAGGTTAAGAGCTGTGCCACTCTTAAGGTGGACCCAGGTTCATTGCCCAGCACCTGTAACACTTTGTGACTATGGTTCTAGGGGACCTGTTACCCTCTTCTGGCCTCCAAGGGCACCAAACATGTACACAATATACATAGATACAGACAAGCAAAACACTCACACACATAAAATAAAAATAAATAATTTAGAAAATATTGTCTGGTATTTGAGCTAAATAAAAAAATAAGGTTTTTTGTTATATATAATAAATTTGGCAAAACATTCTGAAAAGGAAAGAAACTTGCGGTTCCTTGGATGAGAAGTTTTAACTCCTAAATTTACATTGGGAGGAATAAATTCCAAGTCTGGAAGGTGGGGAGGGAGGGATATCTATTTCCCACTTACTTCTGGACCTCACATAAAAAAGAATACTTTAAAGATGTAAGAATATATTGACAGATGTCTATTTTTTCAGATTGATTTCAAATTTGTATTATTATACTCCTGAAATCTCTAACAGCACATGGAATTCTGTCCCAAGTCCACATGCTCCTATGCTGGCTGTTGAGATAAAACATCAATTGAGAAGTCTAATGGGTTAAATCTATGACTACAGATGGAATTTGGAGACACAAAACATCCATTTCCTCAAAAAAGGGCCTGTGCCTGCACTTACTAAATGAGTCAGGCTTGGGAGGAGGCAGTCTGCAGAGGTCTCAGGGCCTGACTGATGCTGCTCACCAGCCACCTGCAGAGTGCACTCCTTAGGTTCACTTGATGTGTGGAGAGCTCCAGGTTCCAACTTGGGAAGGAAAAGGAGTATTTCCAAATGCTCACCTAGTAAACTGTCAAAGTGGAAGGGTGATACACCTACCTGGAGGCGTGCAGGCATCGGCTGGAGACTGGACAAATGTGGACCGCCTCTTGGTGGGCATGGGCAAAGCCATTTTCTGTTCTTTGTGTTTCGCCAGAGCAGCTTGGACTGCTTCTGTGTGGATATCTGGAAAGTTAAACACATGGACATTAGCACTCGGGCAGGGTCGTAACCTCGAAGGATGCTCTTGGTACTCAGGTTGTTAAAAATGCCAAGTGGAGGCTTGGGTGGTTCTGTTTATCTTTTGATTCAGATCAATTAAGATAAAACCAAAGATGGAAACAAAAAAGTCAAGGGTAATTTCAGAGAAGACTGATTGCACAACCTGTGCCTGAGAGGAGTGAAGGGCTGACTAGAGGGCGGAGTCGGAGTATCTGTGCCCACAGGGAGCTCTGCCTCTCTGCACACTGGAGTTAATTCTAAGGAGATAATTAGATGTGTCCTACAGCGAGCATGCTGAATTAGAGCAGTTCCAACAACAGCAGCTTAGGGTATGCTGAGCAGTCAGAGAGAGAGAGCCTGGTTGAGACACTTGTTTCTGTGCCACAGGAGCAGAAGGAGTGGATACTGGTCTAAAAAATCACAAGGGCACAAGTGACATGTCTGCCAGTCTGCACATAACTTTCCTGAGTCACAGGAACCTTAAAAGTAATATATTCCAAACAGCACTCTGGATTCTCCACAACAACTACAAAACGGGTTCTCACTCTGCAGAAAGCACACTGGCTGCAGTCCGCTGCTGCTCTGTCTTGTGAGACGTCCAACTTGGACCTCTGGCTTCCACTCTCATGCACTCCCAAGTACACACCCACTCACATCCACACAAACACTTGCATGCACCTCACACACAGAGTCTAACAGGAAAAGAAGGATGCTCACAGATCCTACTGAGCTGGGTCAAACTCCAGGTGTTTCCCAGCTGACCGTCTCTCCGTGCCCAGGACTGGCTTCCACTGCCAGGCATCTCTGCTCTGGAAGCATGACCTTAGACAAGCAGCTGGTCCAATCAGATCCTTCTTTGGGGGAATTTAAATTCTGAATCAGAAAGTATAGGTCCTAGAGCAGACTTGAGTTAATGACACTGACCCAGAAAGGAGATTCTGAACTTCAAGTGAGATCCCTGGAGTCCTCTCCTTTTCTTTCTCAGCTATTTCCTTCTCTGAACTACACCAGCTAAGTAGCCCGAATCGGCAGCTGTTTGTACAATCAAGACAGCCCGGACTAACACAAATAAAGCCCCTATTAACATAACATTTTTATTGATTATTTGGGAATTTTATATAATGTACCCTCCCCCCACCAGGTCTGCTCCCCCTACTTTTGTGGTTCCTCCATGCAAAAAAAAAAAAAAAAAAAAAAAAAAAAAAAAAAAAAAAAAAAAAAA
>JADRCD010204159.1:17850-30094 GCA_019843815.1 Montemys delectorum | reverse complement strand
AAAAAAAAAAAAAAAAAAAAAAAAAAAAAAAAAAAAAAAAAAAAAAAGAAAGAAAAGAAAAAAGAAAAAGGAAAAAAAAGAGAGAAATTTAAAAAATTCTGGGCTGGTGAGATGGCTCAGCAGGTAAGAGCACCGGCTGCTCTTCTGAAGGTCCCGAGTTCAAATCCCAGCAACCACATGGTGGCTCACAACCATCCGTAATGAGATCTGACATCCTCTTCTGGTGCATCTGAAGACAGCTACAGTGTAGTTATGTATAATAATAAATAAATCTTTAAAAAAAAGTCCGATTTGAGCTATCCATAAAGTCACTAGAGCATGGTTAAACAACCAGTAGCTAGCCCCTTAAAAAATATGAGTGCTTCTCCACCCTACTCCCCCAGTAGCCATGTAGTGGAGCCCCAACTTCAGCATCCTTGTCACAATACTCAAGAGTTCTCATTGATGACTCCCTGTCTAGGCGGCTACTTTTCCAGGAAGCTGTTTATGTCTCTTGCTCAACTTGGAGCCTACAGTCATGGACACCCATGCAGGAGACGCTTCTAGTCAACAGGAGCATGGTTCATGGACTTCTACATGATATCTGAAGACAGCATGGACCACAGAGCCCCATATGGCCTCCAGCATCTGTATGTGCCATGGTCCTCGGCATGGGCTCTGGTGGCAGTGTAAGTCATGGTCACCAACACAGTCTGTGGCGGCAGGCTGACCCAAAACATCACCATGGCCTCAGGTGGCAGCATACATTGTAGACATCCTCGTGGTCATGGACATCAATACCCTGCCACCCTCCCCAATCCTTGCAGCAGGTACGACCTCACTTCCAGATATGACTCTTGGTTGTAACAAGGGCTACATGGGCCACAGACACTGCAGCAGACCATGAACCCAGATATGGCCCTCGGTGGCAGCATGGGCCACAGACATCAACATGGCATCAGTGGCAATACAGGCCATGCACATCAACATGGCCTCAGAGATAAAAGTAGCTGAGCTTTTCTCCAGAGCATATGCAATGCTGCTCCATCCCTCCCATCCCTCCATCACTAATCCTTCCTCACAGGGGCACTGGAAACTGCATCCCATCACTCAGTACAGCTCTGCCTGCACAGCTCATGTAAATACTCATGGCCGCCCATCACTGGTCTCTCTCTAAAGCACCGTAACTACTGGGCCATCGCTGAGACTTCAGGCCTTCATCTTTGATGCCAATGGCGTGCCCCTTACCTGGTTCTGCAGCACTGGAACTTCCTAGCAGCCCAGCAGCTCACACATGGAGAAGATGTTGGAACTGACTGACTCTAAGAGCTGGATATGGGCCTGGGTGGATGGCAGCTGAGTTGGTCAAGCCTCACCCTACCCACCACCTAGTCTACACTGAGCAGGATCTTCCGGGTAGCCATCCCTGCACAGCCCAAATAAAAACACTTATTATGTAAATAGTCCTATAGCATGGCTTTAAAAGGTTCCATAGTACTTCACTGAATTAACAGATTATAATTTAAGCAACCTTTTAATATCAAATATTAGGTTGCTCTCATTTTTCTTACTACTCTTCATAACAAGAATAGTTTAATATTTTCAGTTTAAGATTCATCTAATTATTTTCTCAGAATTAACTCCAGTGAAAGGAATAAAATTGATGAATATGTACTTTTTTGCGGGGAGGGGTTCGAAATAGGGTTTCTCTGTGTAGCCCTGGCTGTCCTGGAACTCACTCTGTAGACCAGGCTGGCCTTGAACTCAGAAATCCTCCTGCCTCTGCCTCCCAAGTGCTGGGACAATAGGTTTTTTTTTTAAGTCCTCTGTAAAAATGTCCAGTGACTCTAATGAGAAATAGAAATTGGAGCAATTATTAGATAGATCATTGTTCAAATTGGGAACAAAAAAATGCTAAACAAGGACTGGGTGGAGTTGAGGCTGATTGGTACCATAGCACTTGAGAAGCTGAGGCAAGAAGATTGTGAGTTCAAGACCAGTTTGGGCAACATATGGATCCTGCCTCAAACAACAGCAACAACAAAAAAGCCAGAAGATAAAGGAAGGTACTGGGGAGCTATCTCAGTGCTTGATAAAGTACTTAATGTGCAAGAATAAGGATTTAAGATCAGAGGGTCACCAGCAACATGGAGTGTAACCCAGCACCGGAGGCAGAGACAGGAAGGGTACCAGCAGCTTGCTGGCTAGCCAGTCTAGTCAGAGTTGTGAGCTCCCAGTACAGCCAGAGAATCTGAGTTCCCCTTTCCAAAAAACAGAAAACAGAAAACAGAAAACAAAAAACAAAAACAAAAAAGTGAAAAGAGATATAAATGCACACACGCACGCATGCACACACACGAAGACTATGGGAAACAAGCATGCTTAAACACTTTGCTGGTAGGAAAGCAGGAATACTTTAAGATATAATAAAATGAAGTTAAGGATGTAGCATAGTTGTAGAGTGTCGAGCATGCATAAAGGCATGCATAACCCCCTGTGCCTCATCTCCAGCACTATATGAACCGATTAGTAAGAAGTACATATTTAGTCGGGCGGTGGTGGCAGTGCATGCCCTTAATCCAGCACAGAGAAACCCTGTCTCGAAAAACCAAATATATATATATATATATATATATATATATATATATATACACACACACACATAAACACACACATACACATAGATGTGTATATGGTATGCTCTTAGACATTCTTGCTTCATTTGTTTATCTGCTCAGGCTGTAAATGGATAAACCCATGGTGCTTTGGATGAGAATGGCCCCTCAGGCTCTTACATTTGAATACTTGGTCCCTAGCTGGTGGAACTGTTTGGGAAGGAATGAGAGGTGTGGCCCTTTGGAGGAAGTGTGTCCCTGGGAGCAGGCTTCATTAACATTGTACTTAGGGAGTTCTCTGCGCCTCATGGTTGTATCTCAAGATGTAAGCTCTCAGCTTCTGCTCCAGCACCACGAGGTTCATGGAGTCAACCTCTGCCACTGTCCATGTCAGTAAATGATATTCTTTATAAGTTTTACTTAATACACACACACACACACACACACACACACACACACACACACACACACGTTGCCTTGGTCATGGCATCATCACAGTGGTAGTGCAGTACCTATGATGGCCATGTGCTCATGTAGAAGTCAAACCAATTCATTCCTATTCCCGGGTGGGTCCTGACAAGCCTGCCCTGTTGTCCTGTGTATGATCACACCAGAGATTTTATGCGTCTTTTGGTCATCAGTTAAAAAGGAGGAGATGTGGGGAGCTCCATGGCCAAACACTTGTCTGGAATGTGTGAAGCCCTACTCCAATCCTACTTCAATCCCTAGAATCACCAAGATAAAAAAAGAAGTAATAATATATTATAAAAATAGTTTAAACATATACAATACTAAGTAAGAACTTTGCAAGACACATCAGCTCAATAGCTGGATATACTTTTGTCTCAAGTTTCTGTACCTATGAATGTGAACTAATGCTCAGTCTCCTGGATGCTGGGATTATAGGCATGCACTATCATACCCAGTTTGGGATATTACTTCTAAGATCATAGTACCAACTTACTTACTTTCGGTTCTAGAATGAAGTAATTTTATGTGACGTTTATATTTATCATACCATTTTAGTCTCCCCTAAGTCTACTTAAACCAAGATTGCCATATCTTATTGGAATTTTGACACTATCATATAAAATAGAAATATTACAATGTTTTCTACAAATGCCCTTATATTAAAAGAAATATGGTTCTTTACTGTCTTGGAAAAGTGTAACCAATTACACTGAGATAAAGTATTTCTCCATGTCATATGGAATATGAGAGCACAGGCACCCCTCGCCCTCCACCACATTGGGAGACTTGAACCACAGAGTAGGACAGGAGTCACAGCATCAGCTCTGAGAACATGAGCCACCATCCCTCATGAGAACTCTCGCCAGACACTGGTGTCAAAGGAGATATTCCCAGTTACTCTAGTCAAGACTCCTAGTGATAGGAACTCAGAAGCCTTCCTAAGATGGGACAGTTCAATCACACAGCATCCATCTTCACAAGGAAATCACCTCCGAGCTCAGCGTTGGACACCGCTGACTTTGATTTCTAGGCCAGAAGTCATGGAAGCTGCCTATTGTTCTCTAGCACTAATGTCTGAGCTTCCCAGGGTGGCGCTATACATCCTTGTGGTGGGCTGAGCATGCTCGGCCCACGGGAAGTGGCACTGTAAGGCAGTGCAGCCTTGTGGGAAGGAGTGTGCCACTGTGGGCATGGGCTTTGAGGCCCTATCTATGCTCAAGCTCCACCCAGTATCCAGAGACCATCCTCTGACTGACTGCAGAAGACAGCCTCCTTTTGGCTCTCTGTGGATCAAGATGTCTCCAGCACAGGCCTGCCTGGACGCGGCCATGCTCCCACCATGATGATGGTCGGAACTTCTGCAACTGTAAGCCAGCCCCAAGTAAATGTCCTTTAGAAGAGTTGCCTTGGTCATGATGTATCTTTTTTTTTTCCTCCTTTTTTCTTTGAGTTTTTCAAGACAGGGTTTCTCTGTGTAGCCCTGGCTGTCCTGGAACTCACTCTGTAGACCAGGCTGGCCTCGAACTCAGAAATCCACCTGCCTCTGCCTCCCAAGTGCTGGGATTAAAGGCATGTGCCACCACCGCCCGGCCAACATGGTATATGTTAAGAGCAAGGATACCCTAACTAAGACAGGAGTTGGTACAAGGACTGGGGTATTCCTATGATAGGCCTGGCCAAGTTTTTGTTGTGAGGTATGTGGATTTAGGGATTTGGAAAGCAGTTGAATGCTTTAAGTGGGGCTTGATGGTCCATCCTAGTAGGAATATGGAAGATATTGGTGCTGAGGGTGACTCGAACTGTGGGGGCCTGGCTTGCCACGCACACGCTGCCTGACAGCAGTTTATATGGCAAAAAGCTTCAGAGAAGCCAGTCTCCTGCAGCATCTCCTTGGCATTCCCTAACTCAGAGGTAGCCCAGATATGTCCTTGTGATTGTTGATGGAGGTGCCCCTCAAGATATGATTCATTTATAACTAAATAAAGTTGGAAGTTGCCTTCTGACTGGCACTCACTAATGTTCCAGTACCCTAATCTTTGCTGAGCCAAACCTTGGCCTGGAATTTTGTAAAGAATGTTACCCATTCAGACTAATCGCCTCCAGCATTGTTAGGGAGATAATGAAGAGGGTAGGGCATTGTAGTTCCAATGAATAGTAGTTGATAATCCCAGGGCAAGTTTAACTAAAATCCTCATTTCAGTAGAGCAGACCACATTAGAATTGCAGCCTCCCAGGAACTAGATTATTGTTTTGTTTTGGGTAAAGTTATCAAGAATGGTATCCCTAGGGCATACCTCTGCTAGCCCAGAAGATTAGCATAGTGGGCGTTTACTAAGGATGGGCGGGACCTTGAGTGTTTCTTTGTGTGAGACAGTGTACTGCAGAGTATTCGAGATTCAAGCCGCTACCCTCCTGTCTGGCTCGCCTGCAGTCCCCTGGGACTCCGACCAGGCCTGCGAAGGCCCGAGTGTGCTCGGAGCCCGGGGTTGCTACACTGGTCCAGAGGAAATGGCTGTTGTTTTAGACCCAGTGTGTTTCAGATGGCCTCAGATGTACCTTGACCACTGAGCCGCCAGATTTTTCTTTTTCATTTGTAATGACCATAAAGGTCAGATGTTTAATTTTAAGAATATACATCCAGATCCTGCACTTCCTTGTGTTGTGTCTGTCTGTCATTTTCTTCACCGACGTCTTGCCATCTTGCCAACCTGACCAGGACCCTGTTTCTCCCGCTGGTTGAGAGAGGCCAAGGCTGGCCTGCCTATAGCACTGGATCCTCTTTTCAGAGGACTAGACTATTAGTTTGAAGCCTACAGGCTAATTTTTTGATAGTTTGGTGAAGAATGTGGCTGCTTTTTGCCCTTGTCTGAAGAGTCTGCCAGAGGCTAAGGTGAAGAGTTTTAGATGAATTGTATTAGCAAAGGAAACCGCATGGTAGACTTCTGTTGTGTAGTTACTAAAGTTCACTCTTATGAAGAGCGTTTTTATTAAAAGGAGCAGGCTGAGAAAGGAAAAATACAAAATGTATGGTTCAAGTATTAAAGGGGCACCAGGATGTGGAATGAAACCGAATCCTGTGTTCAAGGAGATAAACAGATTGAGGGACTGATGACCTCAGGACAAGATCCCACTGACCTAGTTTATTGTTTGTTTGCAGTTGAACAAGAGATCTAGGCATTATTAAGACCTAGTTATTGTTTTCATTTGGATATAAGGAGATGTGATTGTATACCAAAGTGACAAGGGATGGATTGTGGATGGCTATTCCTAGTTGTCAACTTGACTATATCTGGAATGAATTACAATCCAGAAATGAAAGACTCACCTGAGATCTGGATCTTGAGGCTGGAAGACACAGGCTTCTTGAGGCATAGTGGCCATGAAAAGCTTAGTTCCAGGCATGGTGGTACAGACCTTTAATCCCAAAACACAGAGGCAAGCAGACCTCTGAGTTCAAGGCCAGCCTGGTACAGAGCAAGTTCCAGGTAAAGGGAAGCTAAGGTTCAGGCATGGTGGTACACACCTTTAATCTCAGCACTCAGGAGACAGAGGCATGCAGATCTTTGAGTTTGAGGTCAATCTACAGAGAAAGTTCCACGATAGCAAAGCTTAGGCATGAAGAAGTTGGAAAACAGAAAGCTGGTTATGATTTAATAGAACAAGAGGCCCACATTCCGGCCCCAGCAAGTAGCAGAACTTGGCAGCTTTAGCCATGTAGCTCTGGCTTTAGAGTCAAGAACAGAAGGGGTTACTGGGACAGTTGATGCTGGTTAGCTGGAGCTAAGAAAGTAGTAATGATTAAGAAGAGGCCAGCAGCCGGGCGGTGGTGGCGCACGCCTTTAATCCCAGCACTTGGGAGGCAAAGGCAGGCGGATTTCTGAGTTCGAGGCCAGCCTGGTCTACAGAGTGAGTTCCAGGACAGCCAGGGCCACACAGAGAAACCCTGTCTCGAAAAACCAAAACAAACACAAAAACAACAACAAAAAAGAAGAGACCAGCATCACTGAGATGATATCTGGGAAGTGTTTTCTGAGAACACAAAAGAAGCTGCGTTTCAGAGATAGCCAAGGTTGTACCTTGTGCTGCAGCTGTACTTGGTAATGTGTAAGAGTCATCCAGGTGGTACTGGTTTTGAAGGCATGAAGGCGTCATGAAGAGCAGCTGAGGCTTGGCACTGTGAGAGGCCATGGAAGGCAATTGGTGAAGGTGTAGCCTCAGTTGTAGTTAATGGCCCAGGACTGGAAGGGGTCATGCAAAGGAATTGAGGCTTGGCACCATGAAGAGAGCCTATGAGAGGCTAGTGGTAAAGCCTAGTTGCAGCAGAAGACTCCAGTGTATTGGAGATTCCAGCACCATGGGATGACCACCAAGAGCAGCAGCAGCAGTGGAGTACAGTCAACAAGAGCCTAGAGTGCAACAGAGGGCAGAGCTGGGGAAGTGATGCCAGCCTTTCTGAGGAGTTGAGAAGATCTTGTGTGGATCCCAGACATTGGAACAAGAAGCTGTAAACTGATGTTGCCTTGGAGGCCCCAAGATGTTAGAGATGCCAGAGCCATGGGAGACCTGCAGAGGAAAGCTGCTAACAGGGAGTGGAAGCAGCCCAGGAGAAAGAAGTTTGTTGCAGTTAACAGAGATGAAAGGAGTTGGAGATCTGAAGACCGCTTTGATATCACAGAGACGCAGAGTTTGAAATATGCCCAGCTGATTTTTGGTCTCGCTTTGGTCCAGTATTTGGAATGGTACATACTGTGATATTGGAAGTATGTGATTTGCTTTTTGCCTTACATTTTATAGGGGATTACATTTAAGTGATTGCATGAATCTCAGAAGAGACTTTGAACTTTGGCCTTTTAATGCATTATGCTATAGCTAGGTATGGCCCTCATATCTATGGGTGCCAGGGAGTGGAATGTGGTGGTTTGAATATGCTAGGCCTGTGGGAAGTGGCACTATTAGGAGGTATGGCCTTGTTGGAGTAGGTGTGGCCTTGCTGGAAGGGTGTGCCACTGTGGGGATAGGCTTTGAGTCTCCTATGCTCAAGCTCCACCTAGTGTGGAAGAGGCCGTCCCCCTGGATGCCTGTGAAAGGCAGCCTCCTTGTGACTGTGAATCATGCTGTAGAACTGTCAACTCCTTCTCCAGCACCATGTTTCCTGTCATGATGATAATGGACTGAACCTCTGAAACTATAAGCCAGCCCCAACTAAATGTTGCCCTTCATTAAGAGTTTACTTTGGTCATGGTGTCTCTTCATAGCAATGAAACTAAGACAACCCCGAAAGTCCTTTTTTTTATTGCTTTATTTGGGGTGGCTAATTTCTCCAAGGCTACCATTAAAGGCATTGTTAAACTGACTTACTATTAGATCACATTCCACTGTGAGCATTAACTAAGTGTTTTCTGCAGTTGGGAACATATCACACATATGCAGAAAGGTGTATTACTCCTTAATGGTCAGGAGAAAGAGGAACTTTGGTTTTGAGACAGGGTTTCTCTGTGTAGTACTGGCTGTGCTGGAACTTTGCAGACCTGGCATGCTTGGAAATCAGAGATCTACCTCTCTGCTGCCCATGTGATGAGATTAAAGGCGTGTGCTACTATGGCCAAGTGACAAAGAGATCATATTAAGCAAAATGTTTAAGGTCCCTTGGGCTAAGCACTAAGAACAGGTCCGAGAATCTAAACTCTGAAAAGCAGGGGCTGGAGAAATGGCTCGCCAATTAGGATCACTGGCTGCTGTTCTAGGAGACCCCGATTCAGTTTCCAGCACTAACACATCGACTCACGATGGTCTGTAACTCCAGTTCCAGGTATCCAACACCCTTTTTTGGCCTCCACAGACACTAGGCACACATGATCTATACATACATGTAAGCAAAACACCCAAACACATAAAATAAACTCTGAAGACATAAGCTCTTACAATTATACACTAACAGAAAGGCTAGAGTTGTGACTGAAATGTCACAGGTGCCAATAAGAACCAAATAAGAACTTTTACTCAATCTCACCTACCAGTATTAGATTATCAACCCTTTCTATGCACCCATCACTTTAGTCTGAATTACAAGTTTTTACTAAACATCCCTTAAGTTCTTGAGCTCTTCTGCACGTGGCATGACCCTTCCCATCACTAGAGATAAGGAGTGGAAGCCCCCCCCATCCTCTCCCCTCTACTCCCATCTCCTTCCCTCCCATCAGCAGTTGCTGTTGGTTTCAGGGATGCCAGAACTGCCCCATGTGCTGAGAGTTTTCATGGCTATCCAGTTGAACAACTCCCAATCCACTGGAAAGTCTACGTCTACATGCTCTGCTCACTTGCCTTTCTATGTCCCTATGACAATGTCACAGCACTCTCTCAGCTCTTCATATTTTTGGAGATTTCTTTTTAATGTTAGGAAGGTGCTTTAAAAAAAAAAACCTATTATTTATTTTATGTGTATGAGTGTTTTGCCACGAATGTGTATGCATGTATATGCCACTGGAGGCCAGCTAAGGGTGTCGGATCCCTGGAACCAGAGTTACAGACAGTTGTGAGCTGCCATTGTGGGTGCTAGGAATTGAATCTAGGTTCTCTGGAGAGCAACAAGTGCTCTTAACCACTGAGCCATCTCTCTAGCCTTCAGAGATTAACAAAAGACAAGATTCATTTTACTTTTGTGTTTTGCATTGTATGTGTGTGTGTGTGTGTGTGTGTGTGTGTGTGTACGCGCGTGTGGGTGGGTGCCCCAGGAGGCTAGAAGAGCGGAGTCAGACCCTCTGGATCTATAGTTACAGGCTGCCATGAGCCACGAGATGTGAGCTGAGACTCAAACAAGGCCCTCTGCAGGGTAGCAAGGACTTGTAGCCACTGAGCCACAGAGATTATTTTGTCAATCACCTTTTCCTCCCTCCTTACTGGCCTTCTTCTGGCTAATTTCCCCTCCCACAAAGTCCCAGGGAGATAAGTACCAGCCTGACCGCTCAGTTCTGAACACTGCCTTGTATTTACCAAATCTGGCTCACAGACTGTGCTTTCTAACAGTTGGGGAAGTCTGAAAGCATGTTTCAACACGGCAGGGCCTGGAGATCACAAATGGGTTTCTGCAAGATAAAGTCAAAACTTTACATCACCCAATAAGTTCACAAAGCCCTTATATGCAATCATTTTGGACACAGAATGTAGAGAATCATCTCCTTGGCTCCTTCAACTAACCATTTTATCATAATCTATTAACAAACATGTCGAGAAAGAAAGAAAACCCAGGGGAGAAAACAAAATCTTCAGAAGGCTAGAAAAAAGAATTACAAATGCCCAAACCTTTGTGCTTTGGTTAGAGCGCACCTCAGAAGGTGACAGTGGTAACTAGGAAATCAGGGTTGCCCGGCAACAAACAAGATCTCTGGGTAAGTTCAGTAGGTATTAGATATACTGTTGAATGAATGAACACAATCTCCTGGCTCAAGGGAAAGCAGCACATCAAACATGAGGGGCACTCAGGCAACATGGTTCACACTGCCCAAACCACACCGTTCACACCACTCAGGACAAATGGTTCACATTACCTAGGACAAACATTTTACACTGTTCAGGACAAACAGTTCATACTGCTCAGAACACGTGGTTCACAGAGTCCAGGACACAATGTTCATACAGCCCAGGATGCATAGTTCACACTGTCTAGGTAGGACACATGGTTCTCACTGCCTAGGATACATGGTTCACAATGCTCAGAACACACAGTTCGCACTGCCCAGGACACACAGTTCACACTACAGGCAGGAAAACTACAATTCCTTCTTACCTGATCGGTATCTCTCATCTCTTGCACCTCCAGAACGTGAACGGTGGTACTTGGAAGGAGCGGAAGTCTGAGCTGCTGTGGGAGCGGGAGTTTGGTTTCTTTCTTTTTGTCCTGTGGAATCAGTCTCTAAAAGAGGAAGTTTAGAAGATGGTTACCCAATGGCAATAATGGAGGTGATACGTTCTGAACCCTTTGGGCATTCTTAATTCATACAATAGCTGAAAGTAGTTCTCATCTCTCATCTACAGTAAACAGAGGCTAAGGTACACACATAATGTAGATGTGAAGGCCACCAGGCCAAAATATTACCTCATAGCTGTAACTGTCAATAGTCTGATAGCAAAGAATCAGTAAGACAATAAATGTGTAAAAAGTCATCTTTGAAACTGGCCCACCAAACAGTTAAATAAAACATAACAAGATTGTGTGCTTTTGCTGTTTGGTTTGGGTTTGGGGTTTTTTTTTTGTTTGTTTTTTTGTTTTTGTTTTTGCCCCTCCCAACTCCTTCCCCCATCCCCCTGCCGTACAGTGCTGAGGATCAAACTCAGGTCTCACCGAGCAAGGTACTGTCCAAGCACTGAGCTACATCCCTAAGTCTAGATTCTTTGTATTTGAGAGAGCAAGGGAGGAGTGTGTTTTAGGATACATCTAGAGATATTCTCTTTTTTTTTTTTCTTCTCTTTTTTTGTTTTTTTTTTTGAGACAGGGTTTCTCTGTGTAGCCCTGGCCGTCCTTGAACTCCCTCTGTAGACCAGGCTGGCCTCGAACTCAGAAATCCGCCTGCCTTTGCCTCCCAAGTGCTGACATTCAAGGCGTGCGCCACCACCGCCCGGCCTAGAGATATTCTGTAACGGTTCCTGTTGCTGAAATCTTCACTGTAAGTTCCTTAACTGAGCAGAGCACGATATTGCTGTGGATTGTAAACTTGTCCTGCTTAGTACACTCAGAGTGCTACAGTTCGTGTGAGCTGCAGCACTCCTCGGGCTCACCCGGTCTCGGGTCCTGAATCCCAGCTGCCCTCTTAACTCCTAGTTATCGCCCTTTAACACTGCACACAGGTAAGAGACTTTTTAAGTGTCTAAGGCTGTAAACAAGGCCTTTCAGTCAACCTAGATTCTCAATAATCCACTTCAAATAAGAGCTGTATATTTTATTTTTTAAGTTTAGTTTTTCAAGACAAGGTTTCTCTGGATCCCTGGCTGTCTTGGAGCTCATTCTGTAGACCAGGCCAGTCTTAAACTCACAGAGATCTGCCTGCCTCTGCCTCCTGAGTGCTGGAATTAAAAGCATGTGCTACCACCACCTGGCTGTCTAAAATTATTAATATATTCTCTACATCTTCTTCAACAGAGATCACAGGCTATGGCTCCTGGGCCTATTACAGCTATCACGTGGA
>JADRCD010204159.1:3020-17840 GCA_019843815.1 Montemys delectorum | reverse complement strand
GTTTGTTGAAGACGGTCGTTGTGTGGCCCACACTTGCCTACAATCTGGAATCCTTTCTACTTTTTAAATGTATTTATTACTATTATATCTACGTACACTGTCGCTCTCTTCAGACGCACCAGAAGAGGGCGTCAGATCTCAATACGGATGGCTGTGAGCCACCATGTGGTTGCTGGGGTTTGAACTCAGGACCTTTGGAAGAGCAGTCAGTGCTCTTACCCACTAAGAGCACTGGAATTCCATTCCCCCCTGGAATTCTTTCATCTAAGCTTTTTCAGTGCTGGGATCAAGAGTGTACCACCAAACCAAGCTACACTGATTTTTTCTCTTCTTTTGCTTTTTGAGACAGAATCTCATGTTTTCCTGAAGTGAACCTGCTATGCAGGTAAAGCTGGCATTGAACTCCTGATCTTTCCAAGTACTACTTAGGATAAGATTGTATGTTACCATGGTGACTCAGTCTGTTATTACAAACAGACTTATTGGGATATAAGGTATGGTGGTTTGTATATGCTTGGCCCAGGGCAATATTAGAAGATGTGGCCTTGTTGGAGCATATATGTCACTATAGGCATGGGCTTTAAGACCCTCATCCTAGCTGCTTGGAAGTCAGTCTCCCCTAGCAGCCTTCAGATGAAGATGTAGAACTCTCAGCTCCTCCAGAGCCATGCCTGCCTGAACACTGCCATGTACCCCCTCTGTTGATAATGGGCTGAACCTCTGAACCTGAAAGTCAGCTCAATTAAATGTTGTCCTTATAAGAGTTGCCTTGGTCATGGTGTCTGTTCACAGCAGTAAAACCCTAAGATAGCAGGAATAGTCACTTACAGTGTCTATGGCTGTTTTCATGCTGTCCAGGCAGAACTGAGTAGCCATGACAGAGACTATAAGTTGTTGAAGCCTAAAGATCATCTGGCCCTGAACAGAAAACCTTTTCCAACTCCTAACCCACAATAATAAAATTAACATTTAAATCTTTGTTTGTGCCTGAAAGCACATACACATGTCATTTCATTTCTTATTCTGTGACATAATCCTGCCAAGCCAGTCCTCTGCCCCTTTAACAGAAGGGGGGACATGGGCTAGCTGGCTGGACATGGGCTAGCTGGCTGGACATGGGCTAGCTGGCTGGACATGGGTTACCTGGCTGGACATGGGCTAGCTGGCTGGACATGGGCTAGCTGGCTGGACATGGGCTAGCTGGCTAGAAGCTGCAGAGTTGGCAGTCTCTCGTTGGCCTACCTCTGCTAGTTCTCAAACAAAAGGCTATAAACAGGACTACAGGAAATCTCCCAAGACCTTTGAAAAGGAAAGTGATGGGGGATTAGCAAGTCAGGTCAGAAGCATTAAATGCTTTAGGAGGCAGAGTCAGGGTCAGACAAAGGGGGACACCCAGCCCTAACTCCAGCACCCACCACTGCCCACCATGGGAGGCAGAGTCAGGGTCAGACAAAGGGGGACACCCAGCCCTAACTCCAGCACCCACCACTGCCCACCACGGGAAAGACTGCTTGCCTGAGAAAGTACTTGGGGTCCAGTCCAACCAACTTTAAATAGAGAACAAAAATAGAAAGCAGCTATTTTTGTTTTTACAGTCAGATGATATATACAGGAAGGAAATCACATTAGCACACATGAGCTACTTTGTAAATATGCACAGGGAAAATGGTTTCAGGTGGCACACTGATCCTTCAAACATGTTCCTATTGGCTTGGAGGATTTTGTTTGTTTAAGTTGGATTGTTTGTTTGTTTTTCTTTTCTTTCTTTCTTTTTTTGAGGGGCCATATAAAACTACAGCTGTATTACCTAGTGCTGTTTATTTTACTGATCAAACAGCATAACAGATCACTCCAAGGAACACAATGTTTCCAAACTGTATAGCTCATGGTTTAAATGTTAAAAGGAAGGATTGTAAATTAAAAGAGGTGACATGCAAATCTAAGTATTTTTAAATATCTTTCTCAAATATGTTTCTGCTTTATGTTTTTTTTATGTAACTAATTAAAAAGGAGAAAAATAATGTAAGCTAAGATCAAACCCTGCCACGAGGGAAGTGACACGCATAAATGTGGGAAAGACCTGGAGAGAGCATACATCTCCACTCAGAATCCACAACAGGACCTCACAGCAGGGGAGACGTAACACAGAGAAGGCCTTCTAATGAAAATGGGCTCAGCGGATGCAGGGGTCAGAGCACCAGAGTATGGACACGGGAAACAAAGCCCACGGGGCGCTCTACCAAGTGATGGACATGTCTCTGTCCCCTCAGGAATCCATGCTTCTAAGCCAACTCATTTTCTCTGGGCCTAAAACTATGACAATTGCCATATTTTAATTTGTCAGAAATCAATCCAGATGTTCTATTTACAGTTTCAATAAGTATGCCCAGCACATAATGCCATACAAACATAGAATTATGTCAGAATAAACTGGGTTTACATCTGTAGTGTATCTGCTTCAACTTGACAAGACGTTGAAAGTTGGCCCACAACCATCTTTTTAGCATTCAGGAGGCTGAGGCAGGACTGCTGTTGAGTTTGAGATCACCCTGGGCTACAAAGACAACAAAAACCACCAGCAAGATGGCTCAGTGACCACCACACCTCACAGCCAGAGTCCAATTTCCAAGACCCACACGGCTGAAGGAGAGAACTGATTTCTGCAAGTTGTCCTCTGATCCACATATTCTGTGTACAGGTACTTATATGTGCATACAGGAATGTGCGTATGCACACACACACACACACACACACACACACACACACACACACGCGCGCGCGCGCGCCAATATAAAAAGAAGTTGTAAAATAAAAACCAAGAATAAAGCAGACTTCTAGGAGGAACTGTGAACCCCTCAGGAGAACTGTGAACCCCTCAGGAGAACTGTGAACCCCTCAGGAGAACTCTGAACCCCTCAGGAGAACTGTGAACCCTCAGGAGAACTATGAACCCTCAGGAGAATTGTGAACCCCTCAGGAGAACTCTGAACCCCTCAGAGAACTGTGAACCCCTCAGGAGAACTGTGAACCCCTCAGGAGAACTGTGAACCCTCAGGAGAACTATGAACCCTCAGGAGAACTATGAACCCTCAGGAGAATTGTGAAGCCCTCAGGAGAACTGTGAAGCCCTCAGGAGAACTGTGAAGCCCTCAGGAGAACTGTGAAGCCCTCAGGAGAACTGTGAAGCCCTCAGGAGATCTAGCGTAGCCCAGCAGCTTGTCTTCTTGAAATGGGAACAAGCCCTCACCATGAACTTTACCAACTTTTACTTCTAGGTCCTGCATTGAGACAGGCTGGCTCCAGAGTGCTGGGATTATAGATGTGCACTACTGTGCACAGCTAAAGTGCTTCTGCTGAACATAAAACCAGGTGTTCATTATAGAATATTAAGGGAATACCAAGGAAGAAAATGAAAGTGATACTGATTCTCTTAAAACTAAAAGCTATGATCTATCAAACTAAATTATGTTTCTAGATAAAAAGGTGACTCTCTGAACAGAGTTCTCCAACACTGTGAACTTAGTTCTGTCTCGTTCCCCTACTAGCAGTTAGCATGCACTTGGGGGTGAGAAGAAAGAAACATTATCCTGGGCCGATCATAGGAATGCTGGAGACTCGCTATCCTCTGCCTGCAAGTACACCAATTAATGGAGGAAACTGGAAATAACACTCCTCAGGCCTTATCAAAGAGAGGGCAGAGGGGTCTAGAGCATGGGAGGGCAGAGCACTATCTACCAGGCAGGCAGGTAAGATGCTGCCCAGAGGTGGACCATCCCTATCCAACCACATATCAGGAGTTACTTGGGGAGCTGCAATACAAGGTCCCATGATTGGGATAAAGTGTGTTATATTATTGCCAGGGTAAGAAAAAGCTAAAAGCAAAGGTGGAGTTCATTATATATAACAACATAATCTATGAATTAAAGTGAAAAACTCAGGCCCTTAGTATGAACAAAATCACTTTCTATATAATAAGGACTAGATGGGCCCTGCAGTGATCAGCTCCAGCAGAATCCTTTACCCTTGCGCTGCTTAGTTTGTAGACACAGGGGTACTTATAAAATTGGAGTAATTTGAAAGGCGCTAAGTCTAAAGATTGGACTAGAGGCTGTAGCCTTATAAATGAAGTCTCCATTCCCAGTGTGAATTTAACACGTCACCACAGTGATGCTTTGGCTCTTCAGGCAGCTGTGCGGAGCAGCCACTAGGGGTCACCGGTACCTTTAAATGGGGATGGTAGATTTGTTTCATGCTTTTTCAAATTAAACCAGGTTTTAAATTCTTTAGAGCATTCCCTTTCAACACTCAACGTGCGCATAATTTATTGTTCTTTAGAAAGTGGATGAGTCTTCTGTGTGTCTACTGTTTGAACATAGTGACACAAGGAGAGCCCAGAAAGGGACAGATAGCTACTAGTACAAAACAGCACAACTTTCCCACCCAGGAACACAGGAGAAAGCCAACTCAGTTCTTCCCCGGATGCTGCTGCCTATGGCTTCAGAGATATTCTCACTTGGAGGAGGAGCAGTGCGAAGCAAGCAGCTTAGAGACAAACCATGGGACAAAACGCTCACATTATAAAGGTGACCAAAGCAGCCACATGCTCTCAGCTGTGCTCTCAGTGCAGTGTCCAAACGAGGAATGTGAGGTAATGACCATCAGGGCTCATGTTTTCAAACCTGCGCGCTCTTTATAAACTTCCCACATGTGCACAAGGCACTCTGGCTACTGTCTTCCCCCACCCTCCCTTACCACCCATCCCCCACCCTGCAGTGTTGCTGAAAAGGAAAAGCGCGAGGCTCTCTGGCCCACGTGACGGAGTGAAACATCTAGGAGTTTCAGAAAAGGGAGACACTGGGGCAGGACCTAGCTGGGCATGGAGAAGGGAAAGCCACCTCTTGTCCCCAGTGTGATGCTCATAGCACACCAGTGACAGAGTGGAAACCTGGATGAGGACAAGGAAGGCTGCTGGTGTGAACGGGCAACTCACTAGACAAAATGGTGCCGGAAAGAAAAGCTGCTCAGCTCACCTGCCCTAAGCCCAGTGGTGACAATGAGACAACATTGCAGCTCTTTCAACTCTCCCCTCCGCCTTCCTTCTTCCCTCCCCCCTTTCCATTGGAAGGAGACACGATCAAGGCTATACAGAACAGAGTAGCCTTGACCACCAGGCAGTCCCCCAGCCTCGGCCTTTCAAGTGCAAGCATTACAGGCTTCCTAACCCATCCCATCTCATCTGTATAACAATACTGATTGGCAGATGCTATCAACAAAGTAGGAGGCCCCTCACAGATGTGCCTTCAGAAAAGTGTGCCAGCTGTCACTTGTCACAGATGTGCCTTCAGAAGTATGCAACTGTCACCGAGTCCTTATTCAAAGCCCCTGCTCTCCTCTTCACCCTGTTCAAGGACAGATGAAGCAGTCCTGGCTTAGCTGAGGAGCTAAGGCTCAGAGCCTCTCATGTGGGGAAAGAGGCCATGGTGAGTTCCCAACATGGGAAGGAAGGGGGGTCAGCAGCCCTGATTTAAGTGCCTAGACAGATCTCGACCACAGCTTTTTCTGGGCCACAGGACACCAGGAAAATGTACCAGAAACTAAGGGAACATTTACAGGAACTTCATTCTGTGAATTCAAGAGTGTCTTGGGAGGCAAGAAGAATGGCCTCCACCTTTAGGATGCACCAGAGGGGCAGAAAAAAAGTGGGCTGAGCAGCATGTCAGGATTAAGGGCTGCACAGTGAGACTGGCTTGCAGTAACACCCAAAGGCCTTCACTTTCGGAAGTGAATACTGGACCACTTCTCTCCATGCTTGTGGGCTTTTAGACAATTCAGGGGGAAAAGAAGCCCTGAGAGGAGGGACTGGACTTCCTTCTGATAAGATGCGTGGAGCAGATACAATGAGGCAACACCCACCCTACCCACACCTACAAAAGCACAGACTGGGGAGGAGGCTGCAGTCTCTCTATTATGATGGAAGCCTTACCTGCAAACCAGCTTCTACCTGAGTGACTCTACAGCAGGCAGAGATGGACAGAGTGACTCTACAGCAGGCAGAGATGGACAGAGTGACTCTACAGCAGGCAGAGATGGACAGAGTGACTCTACCTCAGGCAGAGATGGACAGAATGACTCTACCTCAGGCAGAGATGGACAGAGTGACTCTACCTCAGGCAGAGATGGACAGAGTGACTCTACCTCAGGCAGAGATGGACAGAATGACTCTACCTCAGGCAGAGACGGACAGAGTGACTCTACAGCAGGCAGAGATGGACAGAGTGACTCTACAGCAGGCAGAGATGGACAGAATGACTCTACAGCAGGCAGAGACGGACAGAATGACTCTACAGCAGGCAGAGACGGACAGAGTGACTCTACAGCAGGCAGAGATGGACAGAGTGACTCTACAGCAGGGAGCTCCCACGTCTCAGAGGCACACACAGGCCTACTTAATTGTACCAAACATCACTTCTGGTTTCAGTAAGTGGATTGTCCAGACCCTCTGAATTTCTCCAGAACTCATTTAGAACCCTGGAATGGTGTGTTTTCGATCTTTGGCATCCAATCTATGTAACAGCCTTCCTGTGCCCTCAATGGTAGAGGTCGGAGCCCTTCTTACTCTCCTGCGCTCCTACAGTAACTGGCTTTGGCCTTTTATACCAAGGTTCCTAACAATTTAGTTAAAATAAATAACTGCTGGAATCCTTACATCTACCACTGTTGGTGGGTGGTTGGGATTTTAAAAAATGACATATCAATTTAGAGATTAGGAAATTGATTGAACACTATGATTACAACTCTTGCTTCACGAGTGAAGGCCCAGGTAAAGCTCTGTAGTTCCAGGGGACTCCTTCTACAGGGAGACAGGGCATGGAGACTACAGTTTGGGGTAGGATGAGGACGGGCTGTCCTTAGCAGCCTGTGGGCCAACTAGCTTGGTGTAAGGAGTAGCAAATAACCACAAAGGGAGAGCCTGTCTGGAGGTGGAAGGTGACACCCAAGGCTGTCCTTGGACCTCCTTATATGGGCACTCACTCACATACATGTACATATGTACACATGACAAGCCCCAAAGCAAATCCTGCCTACCAATGTACACAAAATCATATGTTTTATAAAAAACAAACTATGACTCTGCTTTCATATTCTTATAGGAAGCTGTTAGGGAAAATGATATTTCAGGCTCTTCTTGATAGTCTAGGGCAGTGGGGGGGGCTAAACCACAAAGTGTTTCCTTTGTTTCTATTAACACAATCCTATAAACACTTGTCTAGGCTTGAGACAGAACCTGATGTGGCAGACCTATGATGAAAGGCACATGGCTGGGGCCTGCAGTGCAGCTGCCTATGCACACGGCACTCAGGAGTAAATACCCCAACAAAACAATGGCCCCACCCAAAGCTGACAAAACAAAACCAAAAACCTTTGCTCACTAGAACCTCTTCCTGGAATATGCTATAGAAAGTCACCACACAAGCACATTCACAAACAACTGGGATGAGAGCTGTGGTCATCTACAGTCCATGAGGGGAGAGGGGGCTCAGCCTGGCTCCCACGGTGGGTTCCAGGCCAGACACAGCGATCTAGTGAAAAGGAAAGAAGGTGGGTGAGCTTCATCTTCACTGAGACAGAGAAATAGAGCTGAAAGAAGAAATCAAGAACAGAAGAAAAGCAAATATAACAGTTTGAAACACCATCAACACAGTAAGACAGTGGGAACGTCTTCACCAGCGCCATCAAAGCGCAGCTGCGCTGGCTCTTAACGGAAAGGATCTGGGATCAGAGGACAGAAACTCTTCAAGAGCATTTTCCTATTAACTAATCTTTACAAAGCTGGGGACTGAACGTATGGCCTCAGAATACAAAGTAAGCACTCAACTATTAGACCACAGCCCAAGCCTCCTTTCATTTCGAAGCAAGGTTGCCTCAGTTGTTTAGGCTCTCCCTGAACTCACTCTGTAGCCCAGGGAGGCTGTTGGCTTTGCTGTCAAGCAGGAGGGATCACAGGGCAACTTCAAACAGCAATGAAGCTCAGCCAGAGGAGAAGGTTGCTCAGCTAGTGAGCAGCTAAGCTGACAGACATTCACTCTTGTCTTCTGAGGTAAGGATCTCACTCTCACCTTGAAGGCAGTGATCACCTCAGACTCCTAATGCATCTGCCTCTACCTCCCAAGTGCTGGATTACAGGCATGTGCCAGGACGCCCTAGCTCTGAGATCTTTAAATCAATACAAATTATCTTTGTGTAAATCTAGAACACTCCTAACAGAAAGGTTGAGGTAAAGCTGGAGAGATGGCTCAGCAGTTAAGAACACTGGTGGCTAACTCAATTTCTGACCCGAGTTCCATTCCCAACACCCATGTTCAGTCATTTCACTACTGCCCATGATTCTAGGGAACCTGACACCCTCTTCTTGCTTTTCTGAACATGGACAAATGGACACACACACACACACACACACACACACACACATCATACATACATATATATCAATAATAAAAATTAAATACATTTAAAGAAGGAAAAAAATGTTAGGATAAAGAGTTCAGACTCAACAAGACAGAATGAGCACTCCCATGTATGCTCATTGCTTTCCAAAATGCCTATTACAAAACAAGGGAACTATTTAGTTCAGGAGACAGAAAGAGTGCAGACAAGAGCTGACTGACTCTACAAGAATACAAACAGAATGATGTATTAACCCCAACAAAAGCAAAAAGTTGTAATAAGAAAGGGCATGTAGTCACGGTAAACCACATAGCTTAGCCCTGCTGGTTACATAATCTAAACATGTATGCATGCGCACACATATACACACACACCTCTAATACTGAGCATAACACAGGGTATGTGTTGGGAAATGTAAAATGTGAAAGGAAGGGAAAGGGGAAAGGTGCATAGTCAAGAGGGAGAAAGGCGACAGATACTGACCTTTCCTGTTTCCCCTTGGTACTGAGGACTGGTCTAGCCTGTGCTCTATTACTGAGCTGTATTGTATCTCTAGCTCATTTTTTTTTTAACATTTTATTTTTGGAACAGGGTCTTGGTAAGTTGCTCATACTGGTCTTGAACTTATAACTCTTCTGCCTCAGCCTCCTAGGTATCTTGGGTTCCAGGCTTATGTCACTGGGTTGATACTAATGTTTTATAGAAAGAAATTTACAAATAATACCTCAAGTTGATTAAAGCTAAGAAAAAGTAAAAAAAAAAAAAAATAATAATACTATTTAGAATCCTGAAGTGACTATGCAGACCAGTGAGAAGCCAGGAAGACACTTGTCCCACAGAAAGAGAGGCGGGCACTGTGCATCTTTGTTGTTGGAAGCCTGTAGTACTGATATTTAAAAGAGATGAATTCATTTCACTTAGAAATAAAACTTGCTGGGGCTGTGTCCCAGCAGTGGGGCATTTGCACAGCACAGCCGACGTCTCCAGTTTCACTGTTAGCATTATCATCCATGACAGTAGATGAGAGAGGGACAGGAAGCCCAGTGCACTGAGATCTGAAGGAACACAGAGACCCTTTGCCAACAATGGATAGAAAACTGAACAGAGAACTGAAATTCGAGGTCTCAGATGATTAACATACCTGTGCAGTGTCCTGAGTTTTAGCAGATCTAAAGGAAAGGATTTACTGGTGAGGACAAGGTGCCAAGAGACCTGAGAGAAAAGAGCGCTCTTCAGTGGACACAGTAACTACCCCTTCCTTGTTCTACAGCTCCATCCTTAGAGATGTTTGCTGAGGAAACCCTGGAAATGCGCTTTCTCATCAGCTCTGCTCATGCCTATATGTGTGGTGGATGTGAGCACAACGCTACAAACCAGGGTCACCACAGAGATACGCAGTTTATAAGTGTGTTCCTGAGAGACCGTAGGAGCCCAGCAATTCAATTAGACTCAAGCAGGCCAACGAACTAAAGACAGCACAGGGAACGTTCTTAAAATGCAACAAAGGGGCTGGTGAAGGTATCTGCATAAACCTGGTGACCTGGGCTTGATCCCTGAAAGCCACTAAAGGTGGAAGCACAGACTCAAGTCCATGAAGTTGACCTCTGACCTGTACATGCATGCCAAGGAATACGCATACTCATACACAAACAGTAACAGTGAGCTGAAGATACAAGAAGGCCCCTCAGACAAGGGACACAGGTTGCCTGGAACCTGCCACTTAGCTGCTGTGTAGAGTGCCAGTGATGCCAGAGCAAGCCGGAGGGCTCTGGGCAGAAGCAAGGGGGACTTGCAAAGGCAGGGCTCTGTAGGCCATGCCCAACACCACCTCCTCGGTGTCCCAGCAGTACCTGGAACACTGGCATTACTCATTAAATATATACTCTGGTCCTGTGAGTAGTACCATGTCCTTAAAAACTGTTTTCTCTTAAAGCTCCCTGGAACTATCAGATAGTGTACGGAAAAACTTCTGAAGTAAAGATTAGACCAGAGGATTGCAAAGTGAAGCTCCCTACATGAAACCTTCGCTTCCTAGTCACTCCACAGGGAACCGCTCTTGGCTAGGCAAGACAGATTAAGAGAGGGGTCCAAACACTTGAGGACCGAAAAGTCAGTTCTCTGGGCTATGCCAGAAGGAGTGTGAACTTCCTGCCCCTCCCCCCGGAAGTCTGCTGAGTGAAGCTCAAGGGAAGCTTGCTCTGGGCTCTGGAGGCTTTGACCATGGCTGAGTGGGGCATTCTGTTATGTTCTGTAGCACTCTGTAGGCCACCAGTGTCCAGAGCGCTGGCCTCTGCCCTAGTAGGAGCTACCAGGGGCCAAGACCTCCCTTCTCATGCTGCTCAAAGTGAAAGTGTTCAGGACCTTGAATGAAACTATAATCTTCATAAAGATGTAGCTACAGAATTTCGGTTTTATTTAAAGGAACAGCAGTTAGTTTGAACGTCAAGGGTTTAAAAGTGATTTTGCAGGTCACAGTCTTGCCACATGATGACTGGACAAACTAGTCCCTAAGATAAGTTAAGTCAGACTTAGTGTTACTGAGGACTGCCAGCACGTGCTCTCCACATCCTGTCTTCTAAGTGTGTTCTTCAGTCTTCTGTTATCTGCTACATTTGACCATAAAAATTCCATTTTCCCTACTAGAATGCTCTGTTTTCCCTCTAAAGATCGTGTAGCATTTAAATAAAGGCATCTAGCTGGGCAGTGATGGTGCACACCTATAATCCCAGTGCTCGGGAAACAGGGGCAGGGAAGATCTCTGAGTTCGAGGCCAGCTGTCTATGTAGTAAGTTCCAGGACAGCCAAGGCTACACAGAGAAACCCTGTCTCAAAAAACAAACAAACAAAAGCCATGTACCAGTAAATCATCACACAGTCCCTACTGCTAACAACGCCTGAAGAAGAGAGCCGTCTGAGAGAAAGTGAATAAATAAATCATCAGCAGAAAAGACAGTGACAGCATAGAGCAGAGCCAGTGCTGGGCAACACTCATTGTGCAGCTACATGGTAACATGGGGACTGAGGTGACCAGCATTAGAGTACTCTAAAGTTCTTATATGAGGAGAGTTAAGAATCTTAAAAATTAAGTTTATATATATAGTTTTAATACATTAAATACATGTAACATATAATTATATCATACTAATACTTTATAAACCACAAATAATATAATTTATAAGTTTGATCTTGCTGAGGTAGGCAAGTGCTCTGTTATCAAGGATCTACCTCCTAACTCCACATAAGTAACAGCTTCTAAAAACAATTATGAAAATATAAATAAAAATGTCTCCATAAGCTGCTCTGAGTCACAGGCACTGACTACACCTCCTGTCAGTGCTGAGAGACTCACAAACAAGTAGTTCTGAGCACAAGGCAATGTGTGACCCAAGGGACTGTCACAACCCTAAACACTGACAGGTGACTTAGAGGCCAACATCATTCTAGGCAGGTCCTAACAGACTCCCTTTGCACAGGCATGATCTCTGACCACAGAGAAGTTAAGAAACACTTACGTGAGGAAATAAGGCAGACACGCCTAGCAGTACAACCCAGGAAATTCTATAAAAGTTCATGAGCCAACTTAGAGGACACAAAGAAAAAAATGACAAAAGGAACCTGAAAACAATGAATCAGAAAATAAAGCATGTTCTTCAAAGCAGCGAACATCTAGGGTACCTGGGGGGTGGGGCAGACAAGTGACACAGACAGGCGGTACTTTAAGGAGAATGATGTGACTAGCTTCATTTGTCTGAAAACTTACAAGTCCTTCCCTAGAAAAATCAAATTGACCAAAACTGGTTCAAAACAAACAAACAAACAACAAACGCCCCCAGGAACCCGACAGCTTGGTAATTTAAGAATGGAAATAGAAATCAGAGGACAACTTACAAGAATCAGTTTTCTCCTTCTAGTATGTGTGTCCTGGGAATTAAAGTCAGGCTGACAGCCTTGAGGGCAAGCACCTCTACCCCACCCCCACCCCATCCCCTAAGCTATCTTGATAATCCAAAAAGGAAGGTTTTGAGGATAATTTTTTGGATGCTGTTGCAGTTGGGACTTGAGGTCAGGAAGCTGAGTCCATTTTTCTGTCCTGTGTTGGAACGCTCAGATTTTCAAAAGCCACCCAGAGGAAAAGAGGAAAAGAGGCTGTGTTAGCCAGGATCCCAGGGACAGTCCATCGCTGGGGCAGGACTGAAACAGCTATCCGTATCAAGAACAGACAGACAATGCACACATACACACTTTCTAATACTTAGCTCAGTTTTTCTACCCTTGTATATAGTCCAGGATCCAAACTCAAGTAATGGTGTCACTCACAGCAGGCTGGTTCCTCCCACATCAATTAACATAAGCAATAGAAACCTTACAGATTTGCCCACAGGCCAACCTGATGTAGACAATCTGTCAAATTAACAAAAACAACCTCCTGTGTGTGTGTATGTGTGTGTGTGTGTGTGTGTGTGTGTGTTACAGGGGGTGGGTTGGATATAGTAATGGTAGCACGAACTAGTTATCACCTTAACTTTGAGTGTGTTAAGATAGAAGTGACGTAAAGTGGATTATAAACTGGAAACTTAAGGTTTCTTTGGAAAGTCAGATGGTATTTTGCTGGGGCAAACATGTGAAGGAACGATTCACTGAAGCAGACACAGGAGAGAGGATGTACTGCTAAAACAAATATGTGCAAGGACACGTGATGAAGGATTCGTGGCTAAGAACACACATGTATTGGTCCGCATTACTATATGTAGTTGAGCTGCATTTGTCAGGATTCCACATAAAGAAACGCACCAAAAACCTTCTGGTGGTGTACTGCAGTTTCTTGCACCTCCGAGGACTTGGGCTGATTGGATACATGTGCTAAAGCAAGACACGTGAAGGACATATGATATTTGGAGGATATAAATAGGACTCCATGGATGATGGAGAGCTTGGCTTGCTGGTACAGCTGGCTGTGCAACGTTTGTGGGTCTCTGGTCTTTTCTGATCTTTACTTCCCTGAAAAAGGCACAGCCAAGAAATTCTCCTGGGTGTCCTTCCGGGTCCCTCCTACTGACTCAAGCTGAGGCTGAGGCCTGGCTGTTTCTGCTAGGTCGCATCGCCGCTGTTACTAACTGAACTGGCTCTACTGAACTGGCCTGCTGATGTATCCATGAAGTGTGTGTGAGTGGACTGACTTGCTAATGCTAACCTATGACCTGAACTGCTGATTTCCAAACAACTCCGACGGGAGTTGCTTGAGGGAACCTTTCTCAACAGGTCCACTTCCCTGTATCCTTTCTTTCCTACTACCTCTGGTGGGTCGTGGGCTAAAAAGAGAGATTAGAATGTTTAATAATCATCATGAAAAATAAGATTAAAAAAATTAAAGTTACAGGATTGTTTAGAGGCCAAAGGCAGGAAGACTGTGAGGTTGAGGTGTGCCTGGTCTGTGTAGTGAGTTCCAGCCCACCCAGTGCTAAGAAGTAAGGAGACCCTGTCTCAAAACAGGAAGTTAGAGAGGAAAATACACAGCTGGATTTACGGATCAGGGGCTCAGGAATGACCTAGGTTGTAGATTCACACTTGGGAGTTGCTAGCATTCAAATGTTAAAGTTGCAGCTGGGGCTCAAATAATCTGGAGAGACAGTCCACTGGTTCTCAAAATCTAGTTGCTGGACCAGCAACCTAAACACTGTCTAGAAATTTAACAGAAATGTAAATTCTCAGGTTCTACCCTAAAGCTATGAAACCAGAAACCCAGACTGCAATCTGTGCACCTATAACTCACAGACAGAGAGAGGATAAGATGGGCTGGGGATCGGTGTAAGAAGCTCAAGACCTGCCAGGCCTGGTGGTGCACAGCTTTAATCCTGCCAGGCCTGGTGGTGTACAGCTTTAATCCTGCCAGGCCTGGTGGTGCACAGCTTTAATCCTGCCAGGCCTGGTGGTGTACAGCTTTAATCCTGCCAGGCCTGGTGGTGTACAGCTTTAATCCCAGCACTTGGGAGGCAGAGGCAGGCGGATCTCTGAGTTTGAGGTCAGCCTGGTCTACAGAATGAGTTCCAGGACAACCAGGGCTACACAGAGAAACCCTGTCTCAACAACAACAACATGGCTGAGAAGAGTGTTGGAGCTGCAGAACCCTGCTGAATTCAGTGGCATTGCTGTGGGTTGAGCACAAATGGCTTGCTCAGCTGAGAGAGAGAATGGAGAGTGGTTATGGAGAACCGGGTGGGGTGTGGGCCAGCTTTTTATCAGCACAGTTTCATGCAGGAGGAACTGCTGGGAATAACCTCTCTATGAAGGAAAGTGTCTGCAGGAAATAGGCTCACAGGGAAGCACAACTGGACATCTCAGCAGGAGCAGCATCGTGTCACCCAGTGTTCACAGCGG
>JADRCD010204158.1:23997-46765 GCA_019843815.1 Montemys delectorum | reverse complement strand
GGGGGGGGGGGGGGGGGGGGGGGGGGGGGGGGGGGGGCGGGCAGATTCTCTGAGGGCCGGAGGGACCCTTTTCTCAGGGAGCGCAAACAGTGGGGGAACTCTTGTAATTGTATCGGTGGCGCCCTGCCATGCGCATGCGCAGATTCATGTAAGACCCGGAGGGTAGGCGGAATAAGTTCAGTGGTTAGAGTTTTTGTCTGACCTAGATCTGGACTGGACTGGACTCTGTTGTTCTTTCCTAGGACTATTCCTTCTCCAGTGTTCGTGTGGAAACGCCGCTTCTGCTGGTGGTGAACGGAAAGCCGCAGAGCTCCAGCAGCCAAGCCTCTGCCACAGTGGCTTCAAGGCCGCAGTGTGAATGACCTTGTGGAGGCAGTGAAGGCTCATCAATAAGCTCACCATGGGCGTGGTAAATGGGGATTTCTCTTCCCCTGCCCTGTAACACAGTTGAGTCTCTTTCCTTTTCCCTGTCGTATCCCAGGCCTCTTCAGAGCCATTGGGACACTTGTTTATTTTTCCTGCCTCTTCAAAGGTGCCGACTTGAAGACAGAGCAAAGAACTCATAGAACTGTTGGGACCATCTCATGGGAGACTCAGGACCCCAGGTCCTGAGAGGTTTTGACAGTTCACGAGATCCCTGTTCTTGCCTCCTTCCTGAGTCTAATATGTATGTACATATCAGTTCACTATTTATTGTTGAGGGGGCTCAACTTTCTTATGGCTTCATTTTTGAGCAGTTTTAAATTTTTTTAAATTTTTATGTTTAAGTTCTGATTGTCTAAAAAAAAAGTTCTTTCTCTTTCCTTAGGGCTGGAACAAAATTAAATTTGTTTGGAAAAGAATTTACCCTATAGTTCTGTCTCTTTATCGTCTTCTGTTATAGAGATTCTTGGTATTAAGATCTGTAAAGTCTGTTGGGTTACCACTGATTTTTTGAGTATTCTACAAAATAGTTTATCTGGAATTACAGGCAGTTGAGGGTTGCTAGTGTTGGGAACTGAACTCAGATCTTCTGCATGAGCAGTGTGTATGTGTGTGTGTATGCATGTATGTATGTATGTGGTGTATGTACAATTAACATGAGTAGTATGCATGCTGAACCAACTATTCAGGCCTCAATTTTTTGTTTCTTATTTTGTGTGTATTGTGTGTGTGCAAATGCAAGTGTGAATTTCGTGCTGTATGAATGAGGAGGCCAGAGCAGGGATTGGGGCGTCTTTCTCCTCTGCCCTGTGGCCTTGAGGTAGGGTCTCTCACTGAACCTCAAGCTTGCTGTTGTGGCTAGGCTGTTTGGCCATAAAGCTCTCGAGGCCCACCTTTTCCTACCCTTTAGTGGTGGAGTTGCAGCCATGTGCAGCTATGCTGGGTTTCTTACATGGATGCTGGAGATTTCAGTCAGGTCTTCATGTCCTCATGCTTAAGAACTAGCACCCTGAGCCACCAAGCTATCTCCTTGGCACTACCATGATTTATTTTTTATATTTTAAAAATAAAAACAAAATTTTAACTTCTTTCTTTCTTTCTTTCTTTCTTTCTTTCTTTTTTTTTTTTTTTTTGAGACGGGCTCTCATTATGTAGCCTTGTATGGCCTAGAACTCATTCTGTAGACCAGGCTGGTCTTTGGACTCAAAATTTTGATTTACTTGCCTTTGCCTCCTGGGGCAGATCACCTCTAGTAAAGGTATGGATCACTTTGCCTGGTACTGTTGGGGCTTTAAAACAAGAAATTCTATGTTAATGTTTGTGTTGGTAGCATGGACCATTTCTTTTCTTTTAAATATGGTCTTATTTTATTTTGTATGTATGTATGTATGTCTGTGTGTATGTATGTATGTATGTGATTGCACATGTATGATGTATATATGTGAGTGTTTGTATGTATGTGAGTGTGCATATATGTATATATGTACGTGAGTATATTAGTATGTGTGGCATATGTGCACGTGTATGCAGAAGCTACAGGAAGATGCCAGCTATCCTGCTGGTGTATCACCCTTTCACCTTATTTCTTCACTAAACCTGGATGGAGCCTGATGGCCTTGAGCAAGCACAAATGATACTCCTGTCTCTAACTTCACAAAACAAGAGTCACCTGAGCACATGTGGCCATGACTGGCTTTTTATGTGGGTGCTGGGGATTTGAGCATGGGTTTTCATGCTTGAGATGCAAGCACTCTTAGCCCACTGAGTCACCCTCCAGCCCGTAGCCCACTTCTGGGACAGCAGAAGAGTGGTTTACGCATAGTATCAGTTCCAGAGTCAGAGAGCCTGGGATCACCTTCAGCTCACATGCTGCCTCCAACCCCGGGGTAAATGTCTTCTCTCTGTGTGTCTTGGGAAATGTGTTGAGCATGTGATGGCTAGTTTATTGTCACAGTAGACCTATAGCATCCTACCCTATAGCTGTGGACATGAAATTCCCAGGCAATCAAAGAGTCTCTCCTTGATCAAGCTGTGGCGGGGCTCCTCAGAGCTCTTCTGCAACCTTGCATTGTAAAGACTTGAATAAAAGACTAAGATATTACTTATCTGGTTTATTCTTAGTATTTATTCTAAATTAGCATACATACATACATATGTACACATGTTTCCATCATGACAATTTCATATATTCTTTCTCTCCACTGGGCCTTCCCTTCCAGGTCACTCCATCACCCTCCCTTCTAGTCCTTTCTGTCCTCAAGGCCCCCTTCTTCATAACACTGTTTCTACTTTTATGTCATATTTTTTTTTCCAAGTTTACTTCATTTAATTATGTATACATGTGCGTATCTGAGTGTGGGCATGTGTCTGTGAGTGCAGGTGCCCGTGAAGGCCAGTGGTGGTGGATCCCCTTGGAACTGGAGTTAGAGGTGGCTGTCATCTGCCTGGTGTGGCTGTTGGCAGCCAAACTGTGTTCTCTACAACTGCACTCTGGCTCTCTGCAAGAGCAGCAAGTGCTTTCTGTCCACCGTGCCATCTCCCCAGCTTCTGTATCGTGTGCATTCTGTGTCTGTCCTGCTCATCCGTGTACCTCTCTTTTCTCATAATCCTTTTCTAGTATTGATACCTACACTCACACCTCCTCCATATATGTACACGGCATAAGATATACAATCTGTATGGGAAGAGTGGCATCTCGAGTTCAGTAGTCTCCTTGAAAATCCTCTGAGAAAACTCAGAGGACTGCTGGAAGAATGGGTTGCTTGTGTGTCTCCCCATACCTGGAGATCAGGCTCCCTGACTCCCAGCCTCTGGAATGAGAAGGGCTTAATTTCATAAGTGCCAATTGAACCCCAATGACTTCTATGTGGACCAGCTTTCTTCCTGCGTTCTTTGACTACCAAGCAGCCATCAGATACACCGATCTTTTTGCCTGAGCACCTCATGTACTTCCTTTCCATTCTTCGTATAGGTAACTTAGCACAGTAACTCAGCATTTCTTGACTAGTACCATAAGCCTTTCCCCCAGAGCTGAAACTTTCTCCAGTTTTTTAAAAGATTTTATTTATGTGTGAATATGTAGCTCTGCATGCCTATACAATGGCAGCCAGAAGAGGGAGTCCAATGCCCTGGAGCGAGCAGCCTTTTCTCTGTGTGTGTCTTCATTATTTCTGTAAGACTCCATCGCTGCTGGGCAAGCTGGAGTTTACAATGTTTGAGTCATGCTGCAATAGCATATTACTTATTAGAAATATATCTTTGCTACTTTTAGCAATTGTACTGTATCTTTAATACAAGAGGCTGGGTTTGTAGCAGTGGCAGGGCACTCAGTGAATGTAAAAGTCTGGGTTCAACCCTCATCAACTGCAAAAAACCTGAAAGTCCATAGTATTTGAAAAAGTTAAGGGCTCAGATCCTGGCCTTGCTGCTTATAAGCATACAAACAGACAACGTGCCATGAAGCTCATTGTTCTAAAAAGACAAGAAGCAGGGCTGGAGAGGTGGTGCACTGGCTGAGAGCATGCACTGCTCTTGCAGAAGACCTAAGTTTGGTTCTTAGCAGAATGTCTGATAGTTCACAACTGCCTGAAGCTCCAGCTCCAGGGCATTGGACTCCCTCTTCTGACTGCTACAGTACAGACGCGCATAGGTACACATTTGCATATTCACACATAAATAAAATCTTTTAAAAAATTGGAGAAAGTTTCAGCTCTAGGGGGAAAGGTTTATGGTACTAGTCAGACAAGAAATGCAGAGTTACTATGCTAAGCTAAGCCTGTACTAAGAATGGAAAGGAAGTATATGAGGTGTTCAGGCAAAAAGATCCGGTGTATCTGATGGCAGACTTGGTATTGAGGTGGCTTCCCAGGTTTCTAGCTTGGGTGACTGTATGTGATGAAAGCTGTTAACGTGATAGCTGGAGACCCCTGGAGATTTTGATGTCTCCATTTTCTTGGAGCTTCAGTGACTATTTTGATCATTTACCTGGCTCCTTTTGGTTGTGAGCCATTGAAGGTATTCATCTTTGATTTCATAGTTCCTGGGTGACTATATGACAGAAATTCTCGATAAATTTACATGGATGTAATAACACCTCTCATCACATGCTAGGGTTTTCTTTATGGCTGTCCTCTCTGGGATTTGAGAGTTTGACTTGAACCCACATGTATCAATTGAGAAGATGCCTCCATAAGATTGACTGCAGGCAAGCCTGTGGGGCGTCTTCTTGATTAACGCTATGAGAACACCCAGCTCACTGGGGGTGGCACCACTCCTGGACTTGTGATCCCGGGTGCTGTAAGAAAGCAGACTGAGCAAGTTAGGGTCCGGGTCTTCTGCCTCAGTTCCTGCCTCTAGGTTCCTGCCCTGAGTTTCTACCCTGACTTCCTTCAGTGATGGGAGTTGACCTGAGTGTAAACTGACATAAACTCCCTGCACATTGCTTTTGGTTATGATGTTCGTCACAGCAAGAGAAACCTAAGAGCATAGCTAATCAGGAAGTAACCATTTTCATCTTAATTGTCATACATGCATTAATTTGGAACAGGAGGTTGCCAAAATATGGGCTAACTTCTGGGCCCCTAATCCCCATTGCCTTTTCTTTCTGCTCAGGGAGCTGATGCTGATGCAACTGTGTGAGTCACTGTCTCTCAATGCTGTGGGACCTGGTGCACTTTTAATTGGGAGTTACTATAATCACATTTCTCTCGTCACCCTCACAGCCTTCTCTAATTAGTTCTCAGGGGTCTCCCACTCCTGTGCCAAGCAAGCACGGTTGTTGCAGGGAGCTCTGGATGGGTGCCTAGGGAACTCTGGCTGATTCTGGTACAACTCTGCTTCTTTAAGTTTCTTTTCTAATTTGTTAAAAGAACTTGGTCTTTGGATTGAGCCTGAGAGGGGAGGATTCCTTTGGGCATTGTTTCAGAGGCAGTTTGGATGCTGCCAAGTGGTCCTTGGCATTGCCAGCTACTGTATTCTGAATAAATAGTTTTGTTCCTGTTAGCAGAGAGGGAAGCAAGTGTCTGGTTGAGGTGCTCAGGGCGAGCCTGTTGGGTGATGGGAAAAAGGAAAAGCCTGACCCTTACTTAGCATTGTGGCCCATAGGCTGCTCTTGCTGGCACAGACCTTATGAGAAACGTGCCTTGGAGGGAATATGAGTTTTGTAGCTTTGACCAATAATTGGGTTATAGTAAAATATTTTTAAAATAAACTTTATGTGTTAGAGTCATAGCATTGAATCAAAGTATAGCATTTCCTGTGTGTGCCTACTTTTCTGCTGAATCCCAGCCTCTCCTCTTGGCATCTCATATCAATACTAATAATACTGACGTCTCTTGATCACTTCAAGTCTGCAATTTATACTCTTTATGAATGAATATTTTATATGGGTTTTGTAAGTGTATACTGAAAGGCGTTTATGATTGTATCATCATGTGACATAGATTCACTGTCTAAAAATCTTTTGTGTTCCTCCTACGTAGCCGTTTTTCCTTCCTAATCCCTGATCATTTTATGTTCTCATAGAATATAAAGTTGCAGTTATAGAGTATATAATGTTTGCAGGTTGACTTGTTGAATTATATTTTAAAAACCCCACACATTTCTATTATGATTTTAAAGCTACAGTAGAAAACACATATCTCTTTGTGGCATATCTAGCCACACCTTATGACCTCTCTTTTTGATAACTGATTACTACTAAGGGAAATTAATTACCTGGGTACCGAGCTCGCCTTTGAGAAAGCAATGATAGAAGTTTGATTTTTCAGTATCTTTTAAAAAAATTATTTGTTCACTTTATGTGTATTGGTATTTTGCCTGCATGAGTGTCTATGCACTATGTGCATGCCTGGTGCTCATCTCAGTCAGAAGAGGGTGTCAGATCCCTTGGAACTGGAGTTATAAATAACCTGTGAGCTGCTTTGTGGGTGCTGGGGTGTGATCTGGGACCTCTGCAAGCATAGCAAAGTGCTCTTAACTGCTGAGCTATCTTTCCTACCCAATCTTTAGTTAAAAAAAAGAGAAAATGTCTTGGGGACCAAGTTGGCCTCAGATTTGCTATGTAGCTGAAGATGACCTTGAACTGCTGATCTACCTTCTCTCGGATTCCTGAGTGTTGGACACAGGCACATACCACCACACCAGTTTTATGTGGTCTTAGAGACTGTACCTAGGGGTGCTAATCAGCTGAGCATTTGTTTTAGCAATGGGGGTGCATACATATTTATTTCATACTTTTGTTTGTTTGTTTGTTTGTTTTTCAAGAGAGGGTTTCTCTGTATAGCCCTGGCTGTCCTGGAACTCACTCTGTAGACCAGGCTGGCCTTGAATTTAGAAATCCACCTGCCTCTGCCTCCCAAGTGCTGGGATTAAAGGCATGCACTGCCACTGCCTGGCTATTTCACTTTGATTAATCTAATATGTTATTTTCTTGGAAGATTGTTTCAGCTTTGGCCTTGATGGACAGCTCTTGATTTTGGAGTATTTTCTTTCTGGAACTACAAGATGTTCTAAGCTCATTTAGAATTTTCCTTGTGCAAGCTCTAGAGTAATTTCTCTAATCATTGTCAGTATCTTTTATTGAAAAATGATTATCTAGAAAGTAAATGTGAATGATAGGTATGTATATTGCTTCTGATGTGTCATGACATATCCAACTGAGGCCTGAGGCCTGGGGCTACATGTACCCAGGATAGCTGTGAATGCGACCCAACACGTGATACAGGGATTTTTCTCTGTTCATCAAGCCTACATGGCACTGTTACCCACTGTGCCATTTTATCAGCTCCATCTTTTAAAAATAAGTGTGTAATGGCATAATGGCAACATGTTAGTTTTACTGCTTCCTTCCTTCCTTCCTTCCTTCCTTCCTTCTCCCTTCCTTCCTTCCTTCTCCCTTCCTTCTTTCTTTCTTTCTTTCCTTCCTTCCTTCCTTCCTTCCTTCCTTCCTTCCTTCCTTCCTTCCTTTCTTCCTTCCTTCCTTCCTTCTCCCTTCCTTCCTTCTCTTCCTTCCTTCTTTCCTCCCTTCCTCCCTCTCTCCCTCCCTCTCTCTTCCTTTCTTCCTTTCTTTCTTGTTCTTACTATATAGCCCTGGCTGGCCTGGAACTCCTCATGTAGAACAGATTGACCTCAAACTCCAGATACCCAACTGCCTCTGCCTCCTGAGTGCTAGAATTAAAGATATGTAACATCATGCTTGGCTTATATTGTGGTTCCAGTTTTTTTTGATTCTTCCTTTGGGATGTCCAGGTGCTGCTGTACACAAGTGGGGAAGGATGGAGTGGAGCTTTGTTTTGAGCTCCTGAGTGTCCTGCATGGGTGGGTCAGCCTGATCCTGGTCTGCCAGTGAAAGCCAGGGAGAGGTAATTTCAGATTTCAGAGTTATAGTTCTTCAGTGTTACAGCTTTTTTAGACAATAGCTTTCTTAGACAATAGTCAGTGAAACAGATTGTGATCTTTGTTAGGGATGAGCAAGGACTCTATAGCCTTGGATAGTGGGGAGGGGTTCTTAGGGTAAAGTTTCACTGCCTGAGGTTTAAGGTTCTAGAGATACCTTATTTGCATGGAGAGGCATTCCAGGAAGTTGAATCTATAATCTTACCAAGGACCAAATGACATTCCTCTGGTAGAGTGTGGGAGTTGGGCTCTTGATTTAGAGTAGAGAAGAAGCCCTACTGGGAAAGAGAGTCCTGCATTTTGCACTGAGCTCAGGAGAGCTATCTGGTTGGTCATAGTAGACTTTGACCAGAAGTAGTAGAGTTTCCCAATATTATATTGTATTTTTTTTTTCTTAAAGTTTGCTAGGTGTGGTAGCATATGCCTTTCATTCCAACATGCAGGACTCAGGGGCAGGTGAGTTCAAAGTCAGCCTGCTTTAACTAGCCAGGCCTAGGGTAGCCAGGGCTACACAGTATGACTGTCAAAAACATTTTTTAAAATTTTGCTGATTTACCTTATATTTATGAGTACTTTGCTTGCATGCATGCAAGTGCATAAACTGCCACGCCCACTCGTCTACTCCAGTAAAATCTGCAATATCGGAGGTAAAAAGCCTGATTAAGGACAAGAGGCGTTATGACTTCAAAGGGAGTTTGTGCCTCCTGGGTTTTCAGTCAGTCGTTGGCATCTCCTAACTCAGACGTGTTCCAGATTAGTCTTTCCAATCATCAACACACCTTCTTATTCAGGCATAAATGATTCGTTAAATGGCTAAAAAAGGGTGTTGTTCCCTGGCCAGCACAACGTTCCAACATATCCTAATTTATTTCCAAGCTGTTCTTAGCTTGGAATTTCTCACAAAGAGTCTACCTTATCAGATAGGATGTCCTCAGAGTTAGCAACAGAGGTCAGGCACATAGTTAGAATTCTCAGGGCAGTCCCACAGAAGACAGAACTGTTTTACATACCAGAGAGTAATGAAAGGGCTTCCTTCACTTAAGGGCATTGGCAGGAACTGCTTAGATTGGAACTTCCTGGTGCTTGCCTCCAGCACACCCAGAGAATTAGCATGGGAATACCAAAACAGCCCCAGCTGGGAGGGCACCACTGCTCTTTCCCTCGCTTCACACCTGGATACCTGATCCTACTGATCTTGATGTGACTGTCACCTGCCTACATGACTTTTGTCATTCACCCTGTTTTCTGTATACCATATAAGCCTGGTTTTCACTTTGTGCAGGGGCGCTCTGACTAGAAGTAGAGCTTAGATGGACTAGGACTTAGATTCATGCAGTCCGCAGCCCCTCGGGCCCAGAGCACTTGGGGCTGGGGGTAGGGTGGGGGTGGGGGTGGGGGGGGTGGGGTGGGGAGGTGCAGTGGCTATCGAGAATAGGTGGCTGCTTTAGACCCAGTGTGTTTCAGGTGGCCCCAGATGTACCTCAACTGCTGAACTGCCAGATTTCTCATTTCTCTTTTGCAATGACTGTAAAAACCTCATGCCATTTTTAAGAAATACATTCAGATTCAGCACTCCCTTGTGTCGACTCTGTCATTTGCCGAATTGTTGCCCACCTGACTAGAACTCTCATCCCTCGGAAAACGAGGTCCCCAGAACGTACCCGGTCCGTGGCAACAAACATGTGTGTCTGATACCCGGGATCATGTTGGATACTCAGGAACTGGTTTTATGGATACTTTTAAATCACCATGTAGGTGCTGAGACTTAAACTTGGATCCTTGGCAAGAGAAACAAGTGTTTTAACTGCTGAACAGCCTGCCCATTTATTTTCTTAATTTTGAACTTTGCACATTTAACAAAAGTTTGTACACATCTTCACATCTTTAAAGTGAGCACAATTCATGTCTTCTCATTTATTAGGCCATCTCATCAGTTCTAAGTTCCACTCACCTGAACCCAGGTGCTCTTGTACCCAGTGAATTTCTTTTTGGGAGGTCGGGGGACTTAGAATATGTTCTGTTTTGTAGCCCAGACTACCTTCAAGCGCATCCTGCCTCAGCCTCCCGAATGCTGGAATTTTAGTCAACATATGTGGCCCCAGTGATACTTCTTGTCTAGCTTGGACTCTACCTTGCAGTGGTAGCTTAGAAAGATGTTCCCCAGAAAGCAGTGTGAGTGAAAGTGGGGGTTCAACTTTGGGATTCCAAAGGACTTCAGCCCAGCTTTGGTTGCTATGTAATGTGTTCTCGGCCAACATATTTTGTTCAAATGTTATAGTTATTTATATTGACTCATAGTGGATTTGTCAGTAATCCTTCAAGCTCTAGAAACATCCTTAGGAAATCATATACAGACTCTAGGGGATTAAAGTAAATTAATCACGTTTGCGTGGATGGTGAAAGATCAGTGAGAAGAAAAGACAGACACAGGGATGAACGGCTTAGATAATGCAGACCTATATTGGGAAGAATTTCCCTGTGAAAGGGAGGTGTGGCTGAGTTTGCTCAGTTTAACTCACACAGGACAGAGAAGAGTGTTAGAACCCCCTGGAATGGGGATTACAGACAGTTGTGAGCTGCCATTTGAGTGTTGGGACTGGACCTAGGTCCTGTGGGAGAGCAACTTAACCACTTTTAACCACTAAGTCATCTCTCTAGCCTCTAAAAATATGCTTTTTTTGTTTTGCTTTTTTTGAGACAATGTTTTTCTGTGTAGCCTTGGCTGTCCTAAAACTCACTTTGTAGACTAAGCTGGCCTAAAATCCAGAGATCTGCCTGCGTCTGCTGCTCGAGTGCTGGGATTAAAGGCAAGGTGGTTATTCCCAATGTATTGCATTTGGATCCTGAATGTGCTTGTTTTGGGGTATAATTATTTCACTGTGTCTCCGGCTTCTTGGAGGGAAGAGAGTGATTTTAGGATATCTGGAGGATCAATCCTTATAATAATGTCCCCTGAAAAGCCATGTACTGTTTCATCTGACTCAGGAACGTGGCGTAGTTGAGTCTAGGGATTTCTATCTTGAGTACCAGTAGCATTTATCAAATACTAAGTATGCCTCTGTCAGAAAGCACAAACAAAAACCAAAACAAGAGCAAAAGGCCACAGGTAAATTTTAAGCCTTCCTTAGCAAGATGGACGAGCCAAGTGACAAGCCACTGACCAACAGGGCAAGATGGATCCAGGTATGAGACCCTGAGAATTGCTAATGTTGAGGTGACAGAGGTGTTTTTCCACATCATCGTCCTTAGCAACTGGAGGTGTTCCCTGAACCTTGGGAGACTTCAACTCAGGCAAAGAGAGAATTTGTAACTTCAACTTTATGATAAAACTACAGTAGTAGGTACTTATCATGGCCTATGGCCTTACAAGCAATAGTTTTGACAAGGATCACAGTATGAAGGATGAGTACCATCCTGTGGAGTAGGCCTCAATTAAATAGTGGTTGGTTACATCTTATTATTTATACCACTGTTGCTTGTTGAGTCAGTATTGTAGCATGGAGGGTTCAACACTGGATAAAAAGTATTGATGGCTGTGCTGGCTGTTTTCTTCATCAACTTGACACAGACCCAGGGTCATTTGGGAAGAAGAACGTCAACTGAGAAAATGCCTCTACGAGACTAGTCTGTGGGAAATTCTGTGGGACATTTTCTTAATTAGTGACAGATGTGGCCCAGTCCATTGTGGTATTGCTACCCTTGGGCAGGTGACCCTGGGGTTATATATGAAAGCAGACAAACAAGCCATGGGGAACAAGCCAGTAAGCGGCATTCAGTGGCCTCTTTTTCAGTTCCTGTTTTGAGTTTCTGCCCTAACTTGCCTTCATGGTAGACAATAAGCTGTATGCTGAAATAAACTCTTTCCTTCTCAAATTCTTTTGGTCACAGTACAATAGAAATCATAACTAAGACAGGTATTGGTACTATTGTTATGACAGATCTGATCATGTGTTTTTGGGTAGCATTTGAACTTTAGGCTGGAAAAGTGATTGAGTGCTCAGATCTCAGTGGGCTGTTCAGCGGGAGCTTGAAAGACAAGCACATTGAGAGCAACGTAGATTATGGAGGTCTGGCTTGTGAAGTTTCAGAGGGAAGAAAAGATTCTACTGGGGCTGTTTATGTAATGTTTGTGTTAGAATCCATGGTGTCTGGTCAGCTAGAGCTGAAGATTAACTGTGATTAAGAAGAGACCAGAATCATTAAAGTAAAATCTTTGCTTTGCTGGGTCAATTAATGCTGGTTAGTGGGAGCTGAGAAATTAGCACTGATTAAGAAGAGGCCTGTAGAGGATGGCCAAGTTGGTCATCAATGGGAGGAGAGGCCCTTGGCTCTGTGAAGGTTCTGTGCCCCAGTGTAGGGGAATGCCAGGGCCAGGAAGCGGGAGAGGGTGGGGTAGCAAGCAGAGAGAGGGGGCAGGGAACAGGGGATTGTTCTTGTCGTTTTTTGTTTTTTTGGAGGGGAAACTGGGAAAGGAGAAATCATATGACATGTAAGTAAAGAAAATATCTAATTAAAAAAAAAAAAAGAAGAGGCCTGTATCTGGTGTATACCTTTAAATACCAACACTTGGGAGGCAGAGGTAGGTGGATCTCTGAGTTCCAGGCTAGCCTGGTCTACAAAGCAAGTTCCAGGTTGGCCAGGGCTACCCAAATGGTGTGTGTGTGTGTGTGTGTGTGTGTAAAATCAAACCAACCAACCAACAAAATAAAATAACCAACCAAACAAACAAAAAAGAGGCAGTATCCTTGAGGAAGATCCTCCTTCTGGGAAGTGTTCCCTCAGAGTGAGTGTGTGGTCCAGAGGCGGCCGTAGCACCTCTTACTGGCAGCTGAATGTGGTAATGTGTAAAAATCTTCCAGATGGTGCTGGTTTGAAGGCATGAAACGGTCATGACGGGCTCCTAAGGTGTGGCATTGTGAAAGGCCTGGAGAGGCCGTTGAAGAATGTGCAGCCTCAGTCGCAGTGGAAATCCCAGAACTGAACAGATTATGGAGAGAAGCTGAGGCTTGACACCACGTAGCAGGGCCAGAGTCTCTGCAGAGATCCTAGGAGAGGCCACTGATGAAATACAGCCCAGATGAAGTGTATCCCAGAAATTTGGAGATGCCAGTACTATGAGTCAACCACCAAGGACAGCAGTAAGTGTGGAGTGAAGCTGGCCTGGGCCTGCAGGACAAGTTGCATGTGCTTCAGATGGCAGAGCTAGAGAAGTGGAACCATTGACAATGCCATTCGGAGCTCAGAGGATCATAAGTCCAATCCTGTTAATAATACACAAACCTAGAAATTTAAAGCTATTATCCATCTCTGAGAAATAAGACTCAGCATTTGTCTTTTGGGGCCTGGGCTAACTCACTTTGTATAGATTTCTCTGATTGCCTTCTAAAAATATTCATTTTTAATTTGAAATTTTAAGTGTGTGTGTGTGTGTGTGTATGCTTGTGTATGCACATGTACTCAGAGGCCAAGAGGTGTTGGATATCCCTGGAGCTGGAGTTATTTCTGGTGTTGTAAGTCCTACAACATATGTGTGGGGAACTGAACTCAGAGCCTCTTTAAGTGCAGTATAAAAATATAATAAAAATAATGTAGTCTGGCTCTGAAACAGACTTGTAGACTGCTGGAACAAAACCAGAACATCCAAACATTAGTATATGTAACTAGACCATCTGATAGTTGGTTGACAAAGAAGCTGTTGTGCTTTAAATGAAAATGGGCGCCCATAGGATCTCAAGGAGTGGCACTATTAGGAGGTGTGGCCTTATTGGAGGAAGTGTGTCATTGGGGGTGGACCTTGAGGTTTCAAAAGTGCAAGCCAGGCCCAGTCTCTCTTTCTTTCTCTGTCTCTCCCTCTTTCCCTCCCCCCACCCCCCCCCCCCGCCCCCCCCCCCCCCTTGCCTGCTGATCTTGGTGAGGAACTCTCAGCCACCTCCTCTCCAGCACCATGTCCGCCTTTGTGCTGTTATCCTCCTCAACATGCAGTCTAAACATGGACTGAACTGAACCCATAACCCAGCCCCATTTAAATGGTTTTATTTAAAAGAGTTGTACTCATGGTGTCTCTTCACAGCAATAGAACACTGACTAAGACATAAGTAAAACACATGTACAGGAGAAGAGGCAACTTCTTAAAAAAAAATGGTGCCAGGAAACTGGATATCTATATGCAGAGGAATGAAATCAGATTAATGCTTATCACCTTGCATAAAAGCTAACTCTAAATGGATCGAAGATCTAAACATGAAATCTGAAACTCCAAAATGGCCAGAGGAAAACATAGGCAGTAGCCTACATGATATAGGTGTATGAAAGGATGTTCTAAGTAATGCTTCATTTTCCAGGAATTGAGGCCAACAATTGGCAAGTAAGACCTCACAAAACTAAAAAGCTTCTGCATAGCTAAGGAAATGAATAATTTGGTGGAGAGGGAGCCCACAGGATGGGATAGAATCTTTGCCAGCTAGTCTATGGTGACAGAGAATAATATGCAAAATATATAATTAACTCAAAAAAGTCAAGAAATAAATGACTCAATTAAAATGGGTTATAAATCTGAACAGAGTGTTCTCAAAAGAAACAAAAATGGTTAAGAAACATCTAAAAAAACTGTTCATCATTCTTAGCAATTAGGGAAATGCAAATCAAAACAATTTTGAGATGTCATCTTTGAGAATGGCAAAAGTCAACAAAACAACCAACAAATTCTGGTGAAGATGTGGGAAAGAGAAACCTTCATTTGCACAACAAATATTGACACTTCTCAAACATCTAAAAATAAATCTATTATATTACCCAGCTATTCCACTCCCATCAAATGCCCAAACGACTCCACATCCTACTCCACAGAGACCTGCTTAGCTGCTCTATTCACAGTAGCCAGGAAATGAAACATCAAAAACGTTCTTCAACTGAAAAATGGATAATGAAAATGTAGGAACATATCCACAATGGAAGACTATTTAGCTGTAAAGAAAAATGAAACCATGAAATTTCCAGGTAAATGGATAGCACTAGAAAGTATTACACTGAGTAAGGTAGCCCAAACCCAGAAATACCAACACTGTATACTCTTTCTCATCTGTGCTTCCTATTCCCAAATCCTCAGATGTTAGTGTATAACCTCGAGTAACCACAGAAACCAGAAAAGTAAATAGGGACCGTGATTCTGGGCGGGGACATTAGAGACGGGAATAGCAGGATAGAGGTGATATGAATAAAGAAATGGAAAAAGGGGAGCTCTAATTGGGAATGAGAGACAGAGGTCAACATATGAGAGGAAAGGTATAGAGATGTTTGTAAAACACTAAGATGTTTATAAAAAAACCTCAAGGAATCACATTATTTTTATATTTACCTAAAATTATATATAATTATGTGTATGTTATATGTGTATATACATACATACATAGTCTAAATGAAGTTATGTCTCTTGGGGGCGATAGTGCTCCCATAAGAACCATAGACTATCTTAAAACACAATAATATCAGGCATGAGAAATTCCTTTTGAGTGTTGGTCACTGGAGTACAAATGACTCCCCAAACAATACAGGGTATTGATGTTTCTCTTGGTTGCCTCATAGAGTCTGAAGGTAACTCCATGTTGCTGAAGACAATACACTCTTCAGACACAGGACTCACACAGATTGAGCTGAATCTTATCCAAAAGCTTTTTTCTTTTTTTTTTTTTTTTCTCCTTTGAAAGTAATGAAATAATTACAAGACTTTTAATAATCAGAATTTAGAAAAGAACAGTTTTAGTTAGAAATTGATTAAGTGTACAGAGACCCAAAAAGAATGACTCACGTAAATAGTAAAGAAAGATCAAGCTAGAAGCCAGATGTACAGAGATTTTAAGGAGAAACACAGTGGTTGCCTGCAGGGACCTACCAGAGGCTCTATGATGCTGTTCCCTACACAAAGGGCCTTCCATGCATGCTGACAAGGGGTGGGGGCGGGGGAATGTTTCCCTGGAGTGGAAGTGAAGGTGGTTTCACTTTGTTTCATTCATAAACTATTTGGTCAAAGAAATAAGTAAAGCTAAATAAAAGCACATCTGGTGGAAATCTGCAGCCATGAGTGTTGTCAAGATGTGCTTGGCTCTCGCTTGCAGCACCTGGCAGTGGGCAGCAGGACACACAGATCACCAGCTCAGGGGCTCGCTGTCGTCTGTACTGGAGGCGGCTCTGTGGTCGTGGTACTGGTAGCATTGGCTGTGGAATTCAGGACTTCTCCAAAATCGCCGCCAGCAGGCTTGGCTCCTCTGACCTTAGACTTTAAGTTTTCAACTTTTTCTTCAAATGACTTGAAAGTTGGGGAGTTTTTCACGTCTTCCAGCTTTTTGGTGATGACGGAGCCAACTGATGAAAATGCAGCAGAGGCCTTCTGCCCAGCTTGCGATAGCGTTTCAGATGTCTTCTTGTATGCATTGGTTGCTGTCATGTCCTGCCACCCTTTGGCAATATTCTGCTTGAACTCCTGAAGTGAGGTGATTCCAAGTTTCCGCTTGATCTCAGCGAGATGCTTCTCTTTTGCAGCCAATACTTGGGACAGAGTCTGGATTTCTTCTTCCACCTTCGTAAGTTCCCGCCTCAGCACTCCTCCTCCGTCAGCGTCTCTGGAGCACCGAGCATGACAACAGCATCCTCTCCTTCCTCAGCCACCGGCTCTGTCTTCAGCAGACCTTGCTCGCCACGGTCCATGTCTGAGCCGCCTCGCTCCCGGCGCTCTGCCTGCTGCGCTCCTCCGCCCCAAAAGCTTTTTTCTTGGGAACTAGCTATCACAATACTTGAAGGTGCTATGATAACTGCCAATGGAGAGAAGCATTCAATAGTCCTACCCAGCTGTCACATCTATGAACTACAAGACTGATCAGGGCAGTATAGTGTCACTAAAGATGAAGTAGTGGTACTTATTTATATCTGTGTAGTAACCAACAGCTCATTGGCCTTAAGCCCACTCAACAAGTGGGAAATTATATGTTGTACTGAAAATCTAGTCAACTATCCATGGCTAGTAAGTTTATAGATCTCAGAGGACAGCCAGCTAATAATGCTAGTTCCTAAACTAATGTAATTCCTAAATGCATTCTAAATACATAACCTTCTAACTACAGGTAACTGTACCTCTTGTCCCTTAACAAAAGGGGTTCTTTTTGAAGCAGACAGAGACTATTACAGAAAGTCACATCTATCAAAATGCAGAGAATAACTGACTATGGGATGTACAGCCATCTACAATACAACTCCTACACCCAAGGCTCAGGATACATTGCAAAAGAGAAGGCAAAAAGATATTTGAAGCCAGAGATATGATGTAATATAGAAGCCATACCCATGAAATCTGAAAAATACGGCTGCATAAACAAGATCTGCATAATTATAAGACCAATTGACATGCAAATGTAGATGGGGGCCCCATCCCTAGATGAAGAATTACAGGCAAGTAAAGACTACTGTAGTGGCTATTCCTGGTTGTCAACTTGACTATATCTAAAATGAACTACAATCCAGAATTAGAAGGCTCACCAGTGGCCTAATCTGGAGGCTGAGAGATACAAGTTTCCGACCTGAATCTTAGCATGGAGATCTTGAGGTATAGTGGCTATGAATCCCAGGAGATTAAGATAGGAAGATCTACGAGTTCAAGATCATCTGGGATTAAAGGTATGGTGGCATAGTGGCTATGAATCCTAGAAGATTAAGATAGAAAGATCTATGAGTTCAAGCAAGGTCATCTGGGGTTAAAGGTGTGGTGGTGACACACACCTTTAATCTGGGCCATACCTTTTTCTGGAGACCTACATAAGGACATTGGAAGAAGGAAGGCTCCCTCTGCTTTGCCTGCTTGCCTTGTGGGACTGAGCAACTGCTGGATCCTTGGACTTCCATTCACAGCTGCTGCCGACCATTGTTGGGAGTTGATTGTTGGGAGTTGGACTACAGACTGTAAGTCATCAATAAATTCCTTTATTACATAGAGACTACCATAAGTTCTGTGACTCTAGAGAACCCTAAGTTCTCTAGAACTCTAACTACTAAGATGGGGAGAATATCTTCCTGAAAAACTAGCACCCTAAATGGTTATTTAATCACCAGTGACATGTCCTAAAAATATACATACATGTAAAAGTAAGACTCAGCATGTTGTGTTTATATATTTATCTACACAGTTATGTGTGTAAAACCATAATTAGAGAATAAAAGGCCATGAATTTGAAAGGGAGTGGTTAGGGAGACATGAGAAAGGTTGAAGAGGGGGAAACAACAAAAATTGTTTATAATTATAAACAATGTAATATATTTAAATTACATTTAAAAATAAAATGATGATCAGAGGTGAGGAGGACACAACATCTGCCCCAACACAAGGAGTAACTGGGACTAGCGGGACCCAGGCACCAAGGAACTCTACTCTACCAGTGGCACAGGTTCCTTCCCATCTGAGCTGGTGGTCTGAGCTGGTGGTCTGAGCAGACCTCAGGTGTGAACTCCTCAGCTAGTCCCACAACACCCAGTGGACGCTCCACTCCCAGGCACTCTAACATGCCCAGGACCACATGATCCCAGGATCCCAGGAGCTTTGTCACACCAGGATCTCAGGATCTCAGAGGCAGCTTTACTCTCAGGATCTCAGGATTCCAGGATCTCAGAATCACAGAATCACAGAGACAGCTGAATTCTGAGGAGTTATGACACAGCCAGGATCACAGGAAGGACAGGCTCCAGTCAGTTATAGTGAGAGCAGGTATCACTAGTGATAATCAGATGCTGGGAGGCAAGTTTAAAAACATAAGCAACAGAAACCAAGGTTACTTGGCATCATCAAAACCCAATTCTCTCACTGTAGTCCTGGATACACCATCACAACAAAAAGCAAGATTCAGATCTAAAATCATTTCTCATGATGGTGATAGAGAACTTTAAGATGGACATAAATAACTCCCTTAATGAAATACAGGAGAACACAGGTAAAGAGCTAGAAGCCCTTAAAGAGGAAACACAAAAAATCCCTTAAAGAATTACATGAAAAAACAATCAAACAGGTGAAGGAAATGAACAAAACCATCCAAGATCTAAAAATGGAAATAGAAACAATAAAGAAATCACAAAGGGAGACAACCCTGGAGATAGAAAACCTAGGAAAGAGATCAGGAATCATAGATGCAAGCAGAAACTAAACAGAGACACAGTGAAACTAACAGAAGTTATGAACCAAATAGATCTAACAGATATTTACAGAACATTTCATCCTAGAGCAAAAGAATAAACCTTCTTCTCAGAACCTCATGGTACCTTCTCCAAAACTGACCATATAATTGGTCACAAAATAGGCCTCAACAGATACTAGAAGATTGAAATAATCCCATGCACCCTATCAGATCATCACGGACTAAGGTTGGTCTTAAATATCAACAGAAACAATTGAAAGCACACATATATATGTAACCAACAGAATACAAGAGATAGAAGAGAGAATCTCAGGGGCAGAAGACACCATAGAAAACATTGACCCAATAGTCAAAGAAAATGCAAAATGCAAAAAGGTCCTAACCCAAAACATCCAGGAAATCCAGGACACAATGAGAAGACCAAACCTAAGGATAATAGGTATAGAAGAGAGTGAAGATTCCCAACTTAAAGAGCCAGTAAATATCTTCAACAAAATTATAGAAGAAAACTTCCCTAACCTAAAGAAAGAGATGCTCATGCACATACAAGAAGCCTATAGAACTTCAAATAGGCCGGGCAGTGGAGGTGCATGCCTTTAATCCCAGTGCCTGGGAGGCAGAGGAAGGAGGATTTCTGAGTTTGAGGCCAGCCTGGTCTACAGAGTGAGTTCCAGGACATCCAGGGATACACAGAGAAACCCTGTCTTGAAAAGCAAAGCAAAACAAAACAAAACAAAACAAAGCAAAACAAAACAAAACAAAAGACTGGACCAGAAAAGAAATTCCTCCTGTCACATAATAATCAAAATTCTAAATGTACTAAACAAAGAAAGAATATTAAAAGCAGTAAGAGAAAAAGATCAAGTAACATATAAAGACAGGCCTATCAGAATTACACCAGACTTCTCACCAGAGACTATGAAAGCTAGAAGATCCTGGGCAGATGTCATACAGACCCTACAAGAACACAAATGCCAGCCCAGGCTACTATATCCAGCAAAACTGAATTACCATGGAGGGAGAAAGCAAGATATTCCATGAGAAAATGAAATTTACACAATATCTTTCCACAAATCCAGCCCTACAAAGGATAATAGATGGAAAACACCAACACAAGGAGGGAAACTACAACCTAGAAAAAGCAAGAAAATAATCTTTCAACAAACCCAAAAGAAAATAGCCACACAAACATAATTCTACCTCTTACAACAACAACAACAACAACAACAACAACAACAACAACAACAACAACCACCAAACCCAGGAAGTAACAATCACTTTTCCTTAATATCTCTTAACATCAATGGACTCAATTCCCCCCAAAAGACATAGACTAACAGACTGGATAAGTGAACAGGACCCAGCATTTTGCTGCATACAGGAAATGCACCTCAGTGACAAAGACAGACATTATAGAGTAAAAGGTTGGAAAACCAATACTTTCACAACCAAGTAATAAAGATCATATTCTAACCCAATTAATCTATTTTGTAAAAACCTTTGCTTGGTTGTATAACCTCGCAGGGTCTGGCTCGTCCTCATAGTCTGCCTCAATGATCATGACCTCTCTCCTGCTCTTGACTGTTTTCCTCTTCCAACTCTTGCTCCACCTCTCTATTCCTGTCTAATCACAGGCCTGTCACTACCCTAATGTGATTGGATAGAGAAAATGCTACAGCACTTGTGATCTTCCAACCTCGAAGAAGAAAGAGGAAGAGGAAGAGAAGGAGGAGGAGGAGAAAGGAGAAGGAGAAGGAGGAGGAGGAGGAGGGAGGAGGAGCAGGAGACAGAAGACTAAAGAAAACCAAGTTCAATTTTGTGTTGCCCACATAATCACTGGAGCATAGTCAAACTTCCAGTGGCCAGCCTATTAAAGAAGACTAAATTCTTCTTCTCCTGGATCTCTACCAGAAGCCATCAATTGTGGAGAGCTATAATTCAGCATTCTTATCACAATGTTTAACAGTTCTCTTCAATGGTTTTCTGTCTAGACTGTTACTTTAGGGGACAGGGTTGGTAGGAGTTGTCACAGGAGACTTCTATGTCCCAGTTGCTCAACTGTAGTCTGTAGTCATCTGTACTACTGCAAATGTAGTCCCTTGATCTTTACAGAGAGCAGGAGTACAGATCATAAACTTGCACATGGTTTCTGGTGACAGCACAGACATCTACATGGACTCTTCAGCATGTGCCATGGACCGCAGCGTGTCTTTGGTGGCAGTATGGACCTTGGATATTAACATGACCCTCTGCTGCAGCCTGAGCCACAGACACCATCATAAGCCTCGATGGCAGCACAGACCATGGACATCCACATGGCTTGTAGTGGTAACATGGTCCACGGACATCAACATGGTCCTGGTGACAACTCTACATTCTCTTAACTACCAAGAAAATGTCTGCCATCTTTCTCTCTTTTTCCTTCTGTGTTTGTCATTTTGGTAGATTCCTGGACGGTGGTGATTCTGGGTGAAAAGCCATGAGAACTTCTTGTTCTTATCTAACTGAAACTTAGTACTCTTTCCTTGATCTTCCCTACCTCTCCCCTTGTCTTATTACCATGAAGCCTTTTGGTAACTCTCTGCTTCTATGCCTCACCTTCGTTAGATTCCACATGTGAATGGAACTAAGCAGTGCTTGTCTTTTTGTGCCTAGACTGCTTCCCTCTAAGATAAGGATTTCTGATCTCATTATTTTTATTGGAATTGGAGCATTGAAAAATTGTTTGCCAAAAGGGTCTCACTATGTAGCCCTTGGAACTTGCTATATAGTTCCAAGCTGACTTTGAACTCACAGAGCTCCTCCTGCCATTTGACTGCTGGTATTAAAGGCCTGTACCACCTTGTCTGTTAGACTAGATTTTTATGAGTCCAAGAGAACATAGCTTGGTTTCTCTGTGTTGATGTATTTATTTCATTTTTACTAGAAGGGAAAGGTTTGCTCATCAACTACTACTTGTTTCACTGCTTCTCAGAGGGTGACACCTTAATGGGGTACAACTGGAGGTCTCCTAGAATTGTGTGCCATTTTCTATAGCTCCTCCTTTCCTTAGCTCTAGACAATTTGCTAAAATTAATACATAAAAAAGCAAATACACTAAATTCCATGTAACTCCTAAGAATTGAAAAAAGAATGCCCTTCAGGGGAAATGAGGAAGCCCCTGAGACCACCTGGGGAGGAAAGGGGGTGGTTGTAGTAATCCCTGAGAGGAAGCATACTCTTAAGAGAAGGTCACATGTTAAACATCTCAGCGAAAGTCCTAGAGAACAAGTCTCTGGAGTCTTTAGAAGTGAAGTGAGGTGAACACGCAGATGTATCCATTCCCCTTTGTGAGTTTTCCTCACAGAGCTGTTGAGGAGATGGCTGATGCTGAGGTAAGGTGAGGCTGTACTGTGCTCATTGTGTTCTCCTGTACGGTTCCACTGTGCTCCATTCCTTACATGTAGGAGAGCTATCCTGCATCTAAAAGAAATATGAGTGGTCCAGATTATAACCAGCTCAGGGAGATTGTAGGGCGTCTTCTACTTAATAAATCTAATTATTTGGGGTTTCTCAGGAAAGAGTGAAAGGAGGTGGGGAAGAACAGCCTAGTGTAAAAGTTCCAAATGTGGAACAAGCACACACTCTTAATTCCAACATGCAAGATGTAAGAGCAGGAGGCTCACTGTGAATGCAAGGCCAGTATGCACAGCAAGTTCTGAGCTAGAAGGGGCTACATAGTGAGATCCTGTCTCTCAAGCAAGGAAGCAAGCAAGCAAGCAAGCAAGCAAGCAAGCAAGCAA
>JADRCD010204158.1:0-23897 GCA_019843815.1 Montemys delectorum | reverse complement strand
CACAGCAAGTTCTGAGCTAGAAGGGGCTATGTAGTGAGATCCTGTCTCTCAAGCAAGAAAGCAAGGAAGCAAGCAAGCAAGCAAGCAAGCAAGCAAGCATCCAACTAGACAAAGCCCCCCAAAGTAAATACAGGGCAAGTATTCATTGAGTGAAAAGAATTTGAACTCTACCCAAGCCACAGTAGTAAAATGAACAATGAGTATAGAGAGTTAAAGTAAAAATGTTATTATTGTGAATATTAGAGCATTATTTAGAAACAATCTCATTTTCTAGGAGTTGTCTAGTGGAATATTCCTTTTCTCAGGCTCCCTGGAAAGACAATGTGCTGAGTGAGCAGCCTGGGAAGAAGGACTTTTAATCCAGTTGTCACACTGCACTGGTAGGTTTTAACATTATTTTACTTCTACTGAAACAGGATGTATAAAGAAGCTAATCTCTTAGGATTATAGAGGAAAAATTGCTTTCCAAATTCCAAATGCATGAGAAACAGCATGAAATGTTAGAAATTTCACTCTACTAACCTATACTTGAAAGTTACTTCAGGAACCCTAGCCACTGGGGTAGAGGTTAACCACTGAGTAATCATTTATACCTCCTGGGAGAGAGAAAATCAGAAAATCAGTTTCCTCTAATAGAGTGACATTGGGTAGATCAGGCCTTACGTTTAGGAATAGTTGACAACGTATAATTGACTCCACAGTATTTTTTTTTTTTTTGTACTTTTGTTTGGTTACAGTTTGGAGTTTTCTTTTTAAGTGTAGTTTTATTTTGTGTTCTTGGTTTTGGGGGGTTTGTTTTTGTACTTGGTGTTTATTTTTTTCAGAAAGAACTAAAAGTTTGCTGTATATTGAGTGCAGGAGGATCTGGAAGGACTTAGGAGAGAGGAAGAATATGATCAAAACATATTTAAGTTTAAACTTTGTTTTAAATAAACATATAGTATAATAAAAAATCACTTCAGAACTTCAAGAATATGGGCTTATGGGAATTTGCTGAGCCAGTCTATTCCATTCATATGGAAATTAATCTCTCTTCTTTAGTTAAGTATTCTCTCTTTGACATTCTATTACCTATCTACATTTTCCCCAAAGGCTTCTAGGAAAAAATAATGTTGTTGTTGATAAATCTCTTATAGGGCACAGCAGTAGGAAGGATAAATTGTGTTGTGCTGTCAGTGCATGTAGGATGTGTCCTTGCATTATTCACATTAAACAGGCATAATTCGTTTCTCAAAACAAAAATCAGGACACTCAGGTCTCATGATGCTAGTTTTTTGTTTCAAAATGTGTTCAGTCCTTGTCAAAGGCTCCAGCCACTGGGCACCAAGTTTCAGCTATGTGGTGTCATATTTGTGCCTGTATTCCACAGCTAACAGTTCGAGATTTCTGAGCTATCCTTGTGAAAATACCATAATGAAGACTAGCTTGCTTCTCTGTGTGTTAAAGAGAGGTTAGAGTAGTCGCTGTAATCATGAAAAGTTTCTTCTGGTCTCAGAAAAGCAGAGTTGGAAGTAGCTGGGTTATGAAATGGCATCTGTAGAAGATCAATGGTTTGTGAGGAAGCAGTATGGGTAGCTTAGAGGCTGGAGGGATAGAACACAGACTGTCTAAAAGAGGGTTCACAACTGTTGTATTTAGATATATAATGAAGATAGGGCAAAAGTGTTAGAGTTTTGGAAATTTAAAATAAGGGAGATGGCTCAGTGGGCAGGAGGACTTGTTGCTCTTTCAGTGAACCTAGGTTCATTTTCTAGCATCTATGTAGTGGTTCACAAACATCTGTAACTCTAGTTACAGGGGACCCTCTTCTGACCTTCGGAGAACACACATGATGCACGTACACACACGTAGGCAAAACACTCATACATAAAAGAAAATAAAAAAAATTTTACAAAAAAAAAAAGAGAAAGAGAGGATGGGAGAGAGAGAGAGAGAAAGAGAGACAGAGAGGGAGAGGGAGAGGGAGAGGGAGAGGGAGAGGGAGAGGGAGAGGGAGAAGGAGAAGGAGAAGGAGAGGGAGAGAAAATGTGGGCTAATCTAGAGCAATCTGACAAAGCCAGGGTCAGACTGGAGAAAACTGTTTTATTTTGGAGAAGTAAGAATGCCCTCTGGAAGGAATTAGGGGCTCTAACAGTTTTTGGGGAACTTCTGAGACCATTTTATACAACAAGCTAGTTAAAGAACCAAAGTTAGAAGAAGAGAAGCAGAAGTTATGTAGGCAAAAAAATGTAGAGTCATGTAGCCTCTGTAAGGGGAGCAGAGTTTCTGGGATGAATTGTTTTCCTTTAGAGGTTAGGCTTCTGTGGGTAAGAGAACCTAGAGACCCAAGCATATTGCCTCTCTTTTTAAAAATTGTCAACATTAAGTGGGCCAAAGATCCTAATTTAAAATTTCCTAGATATATAAATCACTCTTTTTTTTTAAAAAAAAGGATATTATTTATTTATTTTATATATATGATGAGTACACTGTAGCTGTCTTCAGACACACCAGAAGAGGGCACCAGATCCCATTACAGATGGTTGTGAGCCACCATGTGGTTGCCGGGAATTGAACTCATGACCTCTGGAAGAGCAATCAGTGCTCTTAACCACTGAGCCATCTCCCTAGCCCCTACAAATCACTCGTAAGGGCAGGCTCTATGCCCAATAGTAAATGATCAACCAAATGCCAAAACTCCACGGCATTTTTTGAGATTCTTTGTCTTGTAATGCCTTGACAGGGTATTTTTTTCAGACAATACATAATTATTTAAAATTAACTACTACTGAAGGGCAAGGCGGGGGGATACTAATGGGCCCTGTCTCACATGAGTGTATATGGGTAGGTCCAGGGCAGCCAATATTGCTTCATCAAACACATTCTTTAGGCCTTTCTGTGCGAGGGGGGAGTACTCCACATACTTGATAGCCTTTCAGATTCTTCTCTGCTTGTTCTTGGCAAGTTCCTCAATAGTAGAGGGGTCATCTCTGAGATCAATTTGGGTCCCAACAAGCAAGAAAGGAGTCTTTGGACAGTGGTGAGCTATCTCAGGCACCCACTTTTCTTTCACATTTTCAAATGAGGATGAAGAGACCACTGAGAAACATACTAGAAAAACATCTGTCTGTCGATAACTTAGTGGGTGTAGTGCAGCAGTCCTCCTGACCTGCCATATTAAAAGTCCAAGAGTGTATGACTGACCTCTACCAATCATATCGTGACTGCATAGTTGTCAAAAGCAGTTGGTACATATCCTGATGGAAATTTGTTTGTTGTGTAGGATATCAGGAGACATGTTTTACCAACAGCACCATCACACCACCACCAACATACTTAATTGTCTGCATTTCAGAAATAGTTCTGTATTAACTTTTAATATTTCAAATTAGATGTTGACCTCAGCTTCTCCATTGGGGCATTGGCAGCACTTGTCAGGGTATTTTTTATTTGTTTGCTTATTTTTACCTTCAGGTTCTTTGTGCATGGTAGTATGGTTTCTGTTTTTATGTTTTTATAGGATTCCTGTCTGTGTGAACATATGTGTCTCTAGATCTGTGTTTCTTGTGTTTTGGCTATTTTTATTCTGTTTGGTTTGTCCTATTTTAGTGTGTTTGGTTTTTATTTAACTTATTTTGTTTTTATTATTTTTAAGATGCCCATTTCTTTTCTAATGAGAGAGATAAAGAAACGGTGTGTATTGGACGGGCGGAAAGCCAGTTATCTGGCAAAAGCTTCTGGGGAAACCACAGTCAGAATATTTAGTATGAAAAAGAATCTATTTTCAATAAAAGAAAAAAAAAAAAAGTCAGTACTCTGGAGAGGTTAGAATGTTGCAGGTCCAGAGGCTAATTACCTTATCTTGGGCCAGGCTACAGCCCTCTAGAACATTCTTTGTCCCCTGTGTCAGAACAAACATCTGTGACAATAATTAAAAACCTTTTAGAATCTATTAACTTAAGCAGGCAACCGTCTTGTACCAATCCAAAAGCTAAGAATGTCGTCAGACAGCATCTTGGGCCTGTAGGAAAATGTCCCCCACTACTGGATGTGCCCCTCTGATTCACACACCAATATGTTAAAACCTTGTCTTGATTTACAGTTTTTTTCTGTTCTGTGGAACAATAAAAAGTTTTGTAAAACAACTTCCACATTGGAACATGGAATTTGGGGTAACCTGTATCTGTGCTCCCAGGTCGTGGCCACTGAAATTGCCTCCAGAATATAATCTGTTTCTTACTTTTTTAGAATTAAACCACAAACACTGAAACTGCTAGGGGACAATATAAGGAAGACTCTTTGAGGTATTGGGGTGGGCAAGAGCTTTCTGATCAGAGCTTTAGGGGCACAGGAACCAGGTCCATGTATCAACACATAACACTACATGGGCTTAAAAATTTTCTGCACAGCAAGAGAAACTATCATCAAAGCAAATAAGTAACCCATAGCAAGGAGGTAAACTTTTACCTACTATTCTTCAAACAAATGGCTAATATCTAGAATTTCAAAGAACTGCAGAAATTAAATATAAGTGATATAAAATTATATATATATATATTGAACAAATGTGAATATAAAACAGGCAATTTTCTAAAAACACAAACACAAAGGTTCAGTAGCTATTTATTATAAAATGTGTTCAGTATCCCTAGTCATCAGGGAAATGCAAATTAAAACTATGTTGACATAGTACTGACTGCACCCTCATTAGAAGGCTACTGTCAAGATATTTGGCCACAGATTTTGGAGAAAATGTGGGGGAAAAGGAATGCCTATTCACTACTGGTGAAGGTGCAAATCAATACTGTGTATTATGGAACTTAATCTGGAGTCTCCTCAAAAAATTCAAAATACAACCATCGTGTGACCTGGGTAGTCTACTCATGGGCATACGGCTAGATAGCTCCATACCCTACAACAAAGATGTTTGCACATTTATTTTGCTGGTGCTCTATTCACTTTATCAAGGAAACAGAAGCAACTTTAATACCCTCAACAGATATAGAAAATGGAAGAGTAATGCATATACAGAGTGGAATATTATCCAGCTATAAAAAATATGAAATCAGAGTGGAATATTATCCAGCTATAAAAAAATATGAAATCATGAAATTTGCAGGCAAATGGATAGACTCTGAAACTATCATATTAAATAAGAAGTACATTATTAAATAAGAAAGTATCATATTACATAAGGCAACCCAGTCTCAGAAAGAAAAATAACCTCAGGTCCTCCCTCATATATGCATCCTAGCCTAATGTAAACACACACACACACACACACACACACACACACCTGTAAATAACTGTAAGTGTGGGTATAACACAACATTTAGAAGAACAAGATAGAATAATTGTAAATAATAAGGAAAGATACATCAGTTGAAAAGGAGACTACAAACCTAATTATGTTTTTAGGTTTTATTTGTCATAGGTTTCTTTTTTTTTTTCGTGGTGGATAAGTCTATAAAAATGTAATTGTAGTGAAAGTTTGAAACCTTAAGTGAAGCTTCATGGCTTCAAAACAGCCATTTTACCTGTATGAGCCTCACTGAGATGTACAAAGTTTAGAACAGAGCAATAATGTCTTTGAGTGACTACCTTAATTTATCCTTGTGGTTTTTTTTTTTTTGTCTGCTAATTACAATAAAGAGATTTAAGTTTTAAAAAATTGTTCCGTTGAGGATGATAATCCTTATCTTATTTTTTTGTGCTCAAGAATTAAGTAAAGCAACATTGTGAGTGACAGGCAGGCATAGGGAGGGACTGTGAAGAAGGAGGTCACATTTCTATTGGAGCAGAGTGCTGAGAGAGAGGCAGAACTGTGAGATGGCTAGATCCAATGAGTAGGGCCTGCTGTGTACTCCATTTCCTATCTTATCAGGCAACAAAGACAGCTTGAGTCTGGGGCAACAAGGACAAGCTTGTCTGCGCTTGGAGAATCCAATTCCCAGGCTCCTTATCTGTTGCTGGAGAAGGGAAGTGGAAGAAATCTGCCCCTTTCATGAATGTCCACTGTTTGACTACAGACAGAAAAAAGCTCCAAACACTCAGATTCCATTCCAGCTTACTCAGGGCACTAAGAGAGTAGATCTCGTCGGAGGATGCAGTATGTTTCCTCTACCAGAGGAGGGTGCTTAAAGAGTGGGGAGATCTTTATAGAAACTATTTGGGTCTGGGTCCTGGTGTAAGACCTTCAGTCATCTACCAAGATGTAGTGTTAGGCAGGATCTGTCACTCCTTGAGCTTCACTCCCGACTGGAGATGAACTGGAAAGAGAATGGTGTGCAGAAGGTCCACAATTGATCAGAGATAGCCAAGAAGATCCATAAGATCAGTCTTAAGACCAGCTGCTTCACAAATTGCTTTTAAATGACACCTATGCTCATGAGACATTTGAGGAATGCCATCACAATTTATGAAGATAGAGGAGAAAGAGCTGGTTGGCACCCATACTCAAAGTTTTTGGTGTAGTTTGTGGAGTACTAAATAAGTAGCCCAAACTGCTAGCACATTTCCTGAACTTAGAATTGTGTCTCACTAAAAACAACGAGGCTTACAAACTCAAGAAGGGGAACACTCAACCAGTAAATTTCTTAGATAGTGAAGGATGAAAATACATGCAGATGACAGGGGCTATAAGGTGAAAAACTGTTCAAGTACCAGGGCCTAAAGGCATTTATGCCATTGAAGATGAATGGTGGGATGAAGAAGTAAAGGCACAAGATGGCTCTCTTCTTCCTGGCTCTGAACTTGGCAATGGCTTGATGCATTTACTGAAAGGCTATAGATTCTATAAGCACAGAGATTAGTGCTGGGGAATGGTAATGAAGGGCTATTTGGGCCTGTTTGTGTTCTAGATGGTCAGTGTTCTTCACCATAGCATCTCTAATTACCTAGATCCCTTTTGACTCCTGTCTCAGGAGGGCCAAGAAGGAGAAAAGAAAAAGGTTATATTATTAGTACAGAAACACACTCAATCTAAAATAAGATGGGACTGGTTCTATATGCTTTCAGAATATTCTTGTCTTTTCTTGTAGAACTTATGTTTGATACTCATAAAGACCTTCAGATATGTTGAAAGCAAGGGAGTTGGGGTTAAACTCATGTCTCTTTTTCCCCTCAGATATTTAGAACCCATGAACAGATCATCAACACATGTAACTGAATTTGTTCTCTTGGGATTCCCTGGTTCCTGGAAGACACAATTTTTCCTCTTTGTGTTGTTTTTGGTGTTTTATGTCTTGACATTGTTGGGAAATGGAGCCATCATCTGTGCAGTAAGATGTGACTCACGTCTACATACCCCCATGTACTTCCTCCTGGGAAATTTTGCCTTCCTTGAAATCTGGTATGTTTCCTCCACTGTTCCAAACATACTAGCCAACATTCTGTCTAAGACCAAGACCATCTCATTTTCAGGGTGCTTCCTGCAGTTCTATTTCTTCTTTTCACTGGGTACAACTGAATGTCTCTTCCTGGCAGTAATGGCTTATGATAGGTACCTGGCCATTTGCCGCCCTTTACATTACCCTACCATCATGACTAGGAGGCTTTGTTGCATTCTGGTATCTTCATGCTGGCTCATTGGATTCCTTGGGTACCCAATCCCTATCTTCTCCATCTCCCAACTTCCCTTTTGTGATTCTAATATCATTGATCACTTCCTCTGTGACATGGACCCATTGATGGCTTTGTCCTGTGCCCCAGCTCCTATTACTGAATTTATTTTTTATGCCCAGAGTTCCTTTGTCCTCTTTTTCACTATTGCATACATTCTTCGGTCCTATATTTTGTTGCTCAGGGCTGTTTTTCAGGTTCCTTCTGCCGCTGGCCGGAGAAAGGCCTTTTCTACCTGTGGTTCCCATTTAGTTGTGGTGTCACTGTTCTATGGGACAGTAATGGTAATGTATGTGAGTCCTACATATGGCATTCCAACTCTAATGCAGAAGATCCTTACAGTTGTATACTCTGTAATGACTCCTCTCTTTAATCCTCTGATTTATAGCCTTCGTAACAAGGACATGAAACTTGCTCTGAGAAATGTTCTGTTAAGAATGAGAATTGTCAAAGCTATATGAATCAAAGCTGTGTCATACTGGAGATATATCATGTGTTCCAATTCATTCAGTTGTCTTTATTCATTGCTGTATTTTTTACATAGGGTCCCATGCAACCCTGGCTAGCATCAAACTCACTCTCTAGCCAAGGATGACCTTGAAAAGGTCTGATTCCTCTGCCTCCATATTCCAAGTACTAGGATTATAACTGTGTACCACAATGCCAGGCTTTGACCTCATTTTCCACACCCAGTGATATTTTTCAAAGCCTAAATAAAATGTGATTCCTATGTGAGATGATCTCCTACTCAGGTACTCATGGTTTTTCATTGTACACCTCCTCAATCATTGTGACAGAACAATGAAGTCAACTTTGTTTGTTGATATGTTTATATTAGTATTTGCAAGATGAAAACTAAAAATAACATTCTAGTTCACACATAATCATTACATTTACTAGAAATAAAAGTTATTTGTTTCAGTTTCTAGAACTGGAAAGGGACATGGTTTAGAATTTAGACAAACAAGCAGAAAGAACTGAAACTTTTGTACAAGAATATGGATTTACCTTCAGTGAACCTGTACCGGAACCATTTTTATGTCTGGTGAGAGGCTCAGTAGAAAGTGGCTTGGTATAAACCTGATGAACTGATTTCAATCCATAGCGCCCATGCAGTGGGTAGGCGAAACCTACTCCTACAAGTTGTCCTTTTTCTTCCACTTGTGTGCAGTGGCATGTACTCTTTCAACATGATTAACTAGAGATAAATTTAAAAATCCATTTCCAATATGGAAGGTATACTTATTAATATCTTCTTAAAAAGAAACTTTTAAAAACTCTAATGAGTTTGACCTTAATAAAGAGGCAAATGGCATGAAAATGTGCTGTTAGCATGCTCTCATGCCATACACAAAGGCCATAGAAAAAGTTAGCCAGTCGTGGGAGGCAGATGATAATCTAATACTACCATCTGAATTTTCATCTATTTTTATTATTTTGATTTTTTCTTTTCCTTTTTTAATTGAAAATTTATATAAGTATTTTGATCATGGTTTCCCCTCCTTAGCTCCTCCCAGATCATCTTTACCTTCCCACTGACTCAACTTCATGCCTTCTTTCTCAGTTTCTTTAGAAAACAAATAAAAAAAAAAGGCTAAAAAATAGTCAAGGGCTTTCATGTGAGGTTTTCTGAGGAAGGGACTGGTATAAGAAGTCTGTCATACACGACAGTAAAGTAGACAAGCAATCTTATTAATCCCGTTGCATTTCAGAGTTGTTTGGCCCTATGATTTTTAAAGTCGTGTTTAATTTCACAAAGACTTTTTTTTGAAATTACTTTTGGGGTAATATTTAACATGAAAGACATTTTGTAACCCTGTAAAACACACAGGGAATGTACACAACAAAGACAAATTCTTTAATCAAATAAAAGAGTATTATAAAATAAAAAAAGAAAAAGCGTGAGAAACACACACACACACACACACACACACACACACCCCTTAAAAGTACAAAATATGAAACCATAATATATAAGCAAAAAGCCAACAAGATAAAACTACTCAAATAAGGCAATATGAAACACAAAAAACCATACAAAACCCAAACCTAAAAAAATCAACCAACCAACCAACCAACCAACCAACCAACCAACCAACCAACCACTTCCCACCACCCGCGCGCACACACACACACACACAAACAAAACAAAAAACAAAACAAAACAAAACTATAGAAAATCACCATAGCATTTTGTGTGTGTGTGTGTGTGTGTGTGTGTGTGTGTGTTTGTGTGTGTGTTGGCCACCTACTACTAAGCATGGGGCCTACCTTAAGAGTACACACCCAGTGAAACGTCATTGTAGAAAACTAATTTCTTTGCATGCACTTTTCAATTGGAGATAGCTTGTTGGTTAGGGATGGAAGCCCCTCCCCACTTCCCCCTCTTAGGACTGGGACTACATCTGGCTTGAATGCATGCAGGCCTTGTGCATGCTGCCATAGTTGTTGTGAACTCATATGTATACCAGTTCTTGTGTCTTGAAGACACTGTTTTCTTGGGGTCATCCATCCCCTCTGGCTCTTACCATCTTTTTGCCTCCTCTTCAGCATAGTTCCTTGAGTTCCAAGGAGAGGAATTTGATGAGGATGTTCCAAAATATTTTATGTTTAAATACTTGTTTCTGTAGTTGCTAGAACTTTTTGGGAAGGATTAGGAGGTGATGCCTTTTTGGAGAAGTTATGTCACTAAGTGAGTGTGGCCTTTAGGTTTCTAAAGACTCATGCCATTCCTAGTGCGATTTTGCTTTCTGCTTCCTGCTGTTAGTTTGTGAGGTGAGCTCTTAAGTATTTCTGCCACTATGCCTTAACACTGTCATCATAGACTCTGACCCTGTGAAGCCATAAGTCAAATTAAAACTCATTTTACATGTTGCCATGGTCATGACACTTTATCTCAGCAATAGAAAAGTAAGTAATAAAACAAGCCTAATTAATATAGAAAAAGATGAAATAATTCTTTTTATTCTGACTGATCATAAGTCTACAGATCAACAGCAAGAGAAATTTTGGAACATATACAACATAGTTTAAACACACTACTGAACGATGAATGAGTCCTTGAAGAAATAAAAAAGAAAACTAAACTTTCATAAAATAGAATAAAAATGGAATCACAACATGGTCTTTAGTCTCCATTGAGAAGTCAGGGGTTATTTTAATAGGTCTTCACATATTACTTAGTGGGATAGAATGAAATGAGGACTAACAGGGAACTTAACAGGTCTATATGCCTACATCAAAAAATCAGGGCTGACATGAAATCAGCTTAGCTTCCTTTGGACTTGCTCAGTTTTTCTCTACTAGCCATCTGCATTCTGTTGTGTTAGTTACTCATATCCAGAAACATTTTCTATCAGAGACGACCTACCAATAGACGCTGGTCTGGGTCTCAGGTAGATGATTTTCACTCTTTTCCTCTACTGAGATCTCTTCTGTCTCACCTTCAACACAGTAGCAGCCTTCTCACATGTGTCCTCCAGCCCACTCTATCTTCATTCCCCAGGGATTCTGCTTCTTGTTGCAGACCCAACTTAGCTCTTTTCCTTGGATCCTCTCAATTTTCCCTTCTAGGTCATCATCATTCTTTTGCATCAGCTGATAATACCCAGAAATACTTTCTACTGGGGACTCTTGTGGCAACACTTGGCTGAGATTCAGGTAGGAGATATTCACTATCTTCTTTCACTATCTCTCCTGTCTCAGACTCAGCCCTGTAGCAACCTGCTTGCAGATGTTCCTTCTCATCTCTGACTCCATTCACTGGTGATTGTACCTCTCTGTACAGATCCAGGGAACTACTCATTATTTCATCCTTGTCTCTCCAGAATACTCTTTGTCCTACTGCAGCATACTTTCAGGAGCCCCTCCTTCTTAATGCACTGTCACTTCTGGGGACCCATCCTATTGGTGTGAATTTGATACCTCAGGCTTTTTTCTCAACTTCTCTCAGTCTATTCTCTTAGCTCAATTCTACTCTCTTCTGCCTGTGACTGACTTGCAGAAGCCCTCTCTACCGGGGATTCCACAGCTATCACACTTGCTTAAGATCTTGAGAGGTCAAGAGCAACAAAGGAATGAAACACTTACCCAACGAGACAAGACCACATATTAACACCTAGAAAAACCTCAATCATTCCAACTCCAGATGTGTAGACACACACATACGCACACATACCACAGAACATCACACATAAACAGCTAAGACGTTATATCTCTATGAGGACTTAGGAACCCTAATATGATGAGTAGGTTCTTAGAAATCCAATATAATAAGCATCAGACAAGGGCATTAAATTTTCAATTATCTATATGCTCAAGGACCTTAAAGAGGATATGAATATATTTCTTAATGAAATCTGTAAAAATACACACAATGTAATGAAATAATAAAAACATTTTGAGACATAAAATAGAAATAGAATCACTAAAGAAAACCCAAACTAAAATAAAACTATTAATAAAAAACTTAGCATACAACAAAAACAACAGGAAGTGACAATTACCTTTTCTTAATATCTTAATATGAAAATTAATATTATCTACATCTCCTAAGCTACTGAAATCCAAAAATATGAGGAATTAGAAATTTGTTGATTGCCATCCAATGGTCTCTCTAATTTGGTAATTGGAGAAATAGACCCAATATTGTACAATCTATATATACTTTCAGCTTGTTTGTGACAGTGTTTTGCTGTGTATAACGTAAGGGTCTTGAAATCTTGCTTCTCCTATCTCAGCCTCTCTATTAGTATTGTTTATTTCATGTTTTTACCCTATATTATGGTTTTCAGAACAGCTTATATATTTCAAAAATATTTATATACCCAAGGGAGACATAGACAATTAACTTGGGAGGTGGCTTGTATGAAAGAGAACAACAAAGAGTGAGACTGAATGCTTTGCTTGACATTTCTAGCTCTTGTATCAAGTTTGAAGAAGAGGACCTTATAAGTTACTCTTTCTCTGAGATGAATGTTTTTCAAAATCATCACAGCCAATGAACCAGATTCTTATCCTCACCTAATGTCTGTGCCACCCTTCTAGCAGAACCACTGTTCATTGAAACAGTTGGTGAATGACTTTATGGATAGACCATCTTAATATCTACACCATTTCTTAAATGAATGTAACCTGTTCTCTGCGGGCTGAGAATAAAGTCACACACTCAAGTCAAATAGCTTTTTGACTATAGCAGGAAGTCTGTATCTAAAAATCGTGCCTACAATTCATTCCTTGGGGCAGCAGAACTGTCAACTCTCAGCTTAGCTATGATAGAGATAAAATCCTTTGGTGATTTGAGGGTCATTGAAGTACAGCCTTATTACAATGAAATCCAATGTCTAAAAATTGTTCTTATTTTGGGCTTGTACCACAGAAGGAGCCAAGATTTTAAACTCTACTAAATACAAAACAAACAAACAAAAAGACTTTACATATTTATGTTCATTTAAGAAAATACTAGTAGTGATGTATTATTTTGAAATATACAGTTAATATGTTTGGAGTTATTTGAAATTTATAGTGAGAAAAGCGTATGTATTTGCAGTATTGCTATAGACAAGCATCTTCATAACACTGTTAAATTGATTGTTTTATATCAAACAACTTTTATAATACTCATTTTTATTATAATATTTTATAAATTTTAAGGAATATGACAAAAAAAGATATTGTAGGTATTGAAGAGGGGGTCTCTGGGAGGAATTGGGGTACAAAAGGGAAACAAGAATGTGATTAAATTCTACTTATTTAAAATATGTTTTTAAATGTTAACAAATTCAGACAAATTGAAATCATGTAACTTTTCTCATCATGATGCAATAAAAGTTAATTTTAAAAAAAACTTAGGGAGTTAAACAAAAACTTCAGAGGTAAAATCTCAACAACAAAGTACAAAAGATTGAACGAGAATCTAGGTATTGAACTCAAGGCAGAGAGAATGATCATGTCAATCAAAACAAATGGTAAATTTAGAAAAATGTAAGCATAAAACATCTGGTAAATCTCTGGGACAGTAGGAAAGACCAAATTTATAAATGATAGGGTTAGAAGGAGAGAAGAAACCTAGATCAAAGCATAGAAAATATTTTCAACAAAATCATAAGAAAATGTTCCTAACCTAAAGAAGGAGATGCCTGGCAAGGTACAAGATGCATACAGAACACCAAACAGGCTGGAACATAAAAGAAATTCCCCATGACACATAGTAATGAAAACACTAAATGTGCAAAACAAAAAAAGAACATTAAGTAATATATGAAGGTAGACCTATTAGAATAACCCCTGACTTTTCAATAGAGACTAAAGGACAAAAGGGCCTGGACAGATGTACTACAAAATCTAAAAGACTATAGATGCTGGCCCAGACTACTATATCCAGCAAAACTTTCAATTATCATACAAGCATAAAAATAAGATATTCTGTGATAAAACCAAGTTTAAACAATATCTATTTATAAATTCAGTTCTATAGAAGGCACTAGAGGGAAAACTTTAACTGCAAGAAGTTATTAACCCAATAAAACACAATAAATAATAAATAATCTGAGATTAGTGAATCAAGGGGGTGGGGGAAACCCCACAGCATAACAAAATAACAGGAATCAAAAACCACTGTTCATTGATAACTCTAAATATCAATGATTTCATTTCCCCAATAAAACTACAGACTAACAGACTGGGTTATAAAACAGGATGCGTCATTCTGCTGTAGCCAAGAAACACACCTTAGCTCAACATCAAGGACAGGTATCACCTCAAGGCTGAAAGGATGAGAAAACATACTCTATGCAAATGGCCCCAAGAAGCAAGCTAGTGTAGCCATTTTAATATCCGAAAAAATAAACTTCAAACCAAACTAATCAGAAGAGATAGAGAAGGACACTGCATACTCAATGAAGGGGGAAAAACATCAAGAGGTTATTGTAATCTAAACATTTATGCACCAAACATAAGAGCATCCAAGTTCATAAAATAAACATGAGTACAGCAAAAACCACATAATGATCCTTACATAGTGATAGTGGGTGACTTCAATACCCTACTCTCACCAATATATATGTCATCCAGACAAAAACTAAGTAGGTAAATGCTGGAAGTAAAAGACATCACACTTCAAATGGACCTAGCAGATATATACAGACCATTTCACCTAAACACAAAAGAATGAACCTCCTTCCCAGCAGCTCATGGAACATTTTCAAAAATTGGCCACATATATCTCTATGAGACAAAGCAAGTCTTAAAAGAAACAAGAAAATTGAAATAATACCCTGCATCCCATCTGAACCTGACAGCTTAAAGCTGGATATTATCAACAACAGAGATAACAGAAAGCATAAAAACTCATAGAAAGTGAACAACTCTCTACTGAATGAAAAACTGTGTCAAAATAGAAATTAAAGAAATTAAAACAGTTTTAGAATTCAATGACAATGAAAACACATTATCAAACTTATGGGACACATTTAAGGTAGTTTTAAAAGGTAAGTTCATAACAATAATATTCACAACAAGAAACTGCAGAGATCTCACACTATCAACTTAATGACACACTTGAAAGCTCTAGGGAAAAAAGAAACAACAGGCAAAAGATGTAGATAGCCAAAAAATAATCAAACTCAGGAGTGGCATAAACAAAATACAAACAAACACAATACAAGAAACCAATGAAATAAAGAGTTGATTCTTTGAGAAAATCAGTAAGATTGATAAGCCCTCATCCAAGTTAACTAAAAGGCATAGATGAAAAATTAATAAAATGATGGATTAAAACAAGGCTATCACAACAAACACTGAGGAAATTCAGGGAATTATAAGGACATAATCTAAAAATCTCTACTCAACCAAATTGAAAAATGTACAAGATATGGGTGAATTTTTCTTTTTTTTTCTTTTTCTTTTTTTTTTTAGACAGGGTTTCTCTGTATAGCCCTAGCTGTCCTGGAACTCACTCTGTAGACCAGGCTGGCCTCGAACTCGGCAGTCCACCTGCCTCTGCCTCCCAAGTGCTGGGATTACAGGCGTGCGCCACCACCATCCGGGATGAATTTCTTGATATACATTATCTATCAAAGTTAAGTGAAGATCAGAAAAGTAATTTAAACAGACCTATAATTCCTAGAGAAAAGAAGCTATAATGAAGTCTCTCAACCACCACCACCACCACCACCACCACCACCACCACCACCACCACCACCACCAGCAAAACCAAAGAAAACCCAGGCCCAGGTGGGTTCATTACAGATTTCTACTAGACTCTCAAAGAAGATTTAAAACTAATATTCCTCAAAATATTTTGTAGCACATCCATATCCATGCCCTGCCATCTCCCTTTGCTCCACAGCCATCATCTGTGCTCCGTCAGGACTTGCCCTACTTGCATCTACTCAGTAGAATCCCTTGGGTCAACTCCAATACCAAACTTCAAGCCCAGACTACCCATGTCCTCATTCAGGGTCTAACTTGTTGAGTCCACCTGATCTCCTCAACCACACCTTTTCCTCAATCTACTAGATATAGCCTGGGTCCAACAATTCCTGCAACAATCTAGTTTGGCTTTTCCAGTCTTCACTACAGAGGAGCATGTAAGGGCTCAGACCAGTATTCTAGCTACCTGTCTAGCAAACCACAGGACTCTCCTACATCATTTATAACCTTTCCACTCAGGCCTTTCTAAGCACACAGGAAGTACATTCTGTATAATAGCCCAGTCTTCTCTGCTCACCTGAGTTCATTGTACACAAACTATTTGCAACCTCTAGACCTAACTCATGCCCACAAGACATGCTGAAATAAAGAATTCCCACACTCTACATATGTCTTATAGAGACATATATATGTATCTAGAATCTAAGTAACTATCACAGCTTAGTAATTAGACGATTATGTGATCAAGAAGTCTACAAATACTTCAATGTTTAAAACAAGAAGATATATAAATTGGCCATTTATATATTTTCTCCCTCACCTTGCTCCATCCAAAACAAACTTAGAACTAACAAAGGAAGTCCATATGCCCAGATATCATCACAGGAAACACTTTGTAGGAATTTGGCACGATTTGACTTTGGGCTGGGACTCAGGAAATAGGCTCAGATAAGAATATTTACATTTGGGCTAATACAAAACTCAAGGTCAACTCAGTCGACATTGACATTCAACTGCGGAAGGGCCCCCCATCGTTGCTCTTGCGGACCATGTCATGGAGTATACAAAAAAGCCTGAGCTTGTGCAGTCTCCCATGGTGCTGTTGCCAGTGCCTAAGAAGCTGCGGTTCAACGTCACACCCGAGATCAAGAACGACATAGAGAAGGCCAAACAGAACATCAGCATCATGATCCAGGACCTGGACATCATGATGCTGGTATTCGGTCACTTTGGAAAGGACTTTTCCAAGTCAGAGAAGCTAAGCCCTGATGCCTTCATCCAGATAGCCCTGCAGCTGGCATACTACAGGATCTATGGACAGGCGTGTGCCACATATGAAAGTGCCTCTCTGCGCATGTTTCACCTGGGCCGCACTGACACCATCTGCTCAGCCTCCATAGACTCGCTGGCCTTTGTCAAAGGCATGGATGACTCTAAAGTGCCGGAGCACCAGAAAGTGGAGCTACTTCGGAAGGCTGTGCAAGCCCACTGAGCCTACACTGACCGAGCTATCTGAGGGAGGGGAGGCCTTTGACCGGCACCTGCTGGGTCTGAAGCTGCAAGCCATCGAGGACCTGGTGAGCATGCCTGACATCTTCATGGACACCTCCTACGCCATTGCCATGCATTTCAACCTTTCCGCCAGCCAGGTCTCTGCCAAGACAGACTGTCACGTTCTTTGGACCTGTGGTCCCAGATAGTTATGGGCATCTACTACAACCCCATGGAGGCCCATATTAACTTTTCCGTGTCAGCCTACAAAACAGCGGTGCTGACACCAAGGCCGCCCGGAATGGCTCACCAGTTGGAGAAAGCTCTGCTGGACACGCGAACCCTACTTCTGAACCACCCCAGAGCCAACCTCTGAGCCCAGACCTGCCGGTTCCACAGCCAACCCACTTTGGAATGGACACCTGCCATGGCTCACTTCCTTGCCTTCAGTACCCTCCAGTTTGAGCCAGAAAAGCATTCTCTAGGAAGGCCCCAAGGTCCACGGCAAGTGCCTTCCAGGCCTGTCCTCAGCACCCGCCACACTGCGTGGCTGAGTCCAGAGGCTGAACAAGACTAAGGCCCAGATCCCCGATGTATCCTCCACCTCCGCGAACCATGGGGAAGGGAACCAGGCCAACCCATCTCTTCTCACAGCAGGGGCTAGGAAGAGTCCCTTTCCTCAGCCCTGGCCAATCTCTTTCATCTCCACAGCCAGGCCAAAATTTGTCTTCAGTGGTAAATGGCCAAGGACCAGGAGTCAGAGGATTATCTATTGATGAGGGGCTCTCAGCCTCCCCGTAGCCAAGGGTTAAAAGTCTTTGTAGCCAAAGGCACATCTGAGGACAGCCTCCACCGCCCACCTCCGTGCCTTCTCCCAGCTGCCACACTCTGGTGACTCTTCACGCTTCCATTCAGCGTGATTCTTGTTGCAGTCACGGTGGCATAATGTGATCATGCCAGGCGATCAATAAAGGGAAGGAGTGCTGGTGAAGTTAAAAAAAAAAGGCATAAAGTGGCCTTCCTTTTATCTGGGTCATCCTGATAAGCTGATAGAAACAGTTACCACGGGACTTTGTTTATTGCCTTGTTTGTTCCTAGACCTAGAACTGATCTTATTTGTCTATACTTAAAATGATAGAAAAGCAGACTGGGGAAAAAAATAAACCCGCTTCAAGCCTCAGCACTGGCTGGAGTCATGTTATAATGTTGTTTAATTGTTTTTTTCTTTTCAACCCTTGCTCCCTCCCTTGAGGCTCTGTTGACTGATCTGCCTTGGTCAGATGGTGCCTCAATGTTGGAGCTCAAGTAAGGGGGATACAGTGAAGGACACTGCTGGAAAAGGAGCGTGTGCCAAGGAAAATTTGGGTCAGTGGTGAATAAACCCTGTAAAAAGGAGAAAGGTAATGGTAGAATGCTTTTTGTGTATGTGTTTAGAGTTATGCTAAAATCTAGAGGAGGGAAGAAATTTGTCATAGATGCTTTTAGTCTTTGGACCCTGATTAGAGATAGTTTAGACTCTAGACTTGAGAGAGAGAATGGGGATGCTTTGGCGAAAGAGAAGGAAAATACTTTGTTTCAGAGCTCTCCTAGAGACAGGAGGAAGTTGGGAAATGTCCTGCTTCCTCTCTGGATCCCACTAAAGAATGCTTAGTTCTACTTTTATGTCTCTTAGATAGGATATCTCATCCCTTTGGCACATCTAATTCTTTCCCCTCTCTGTCTATTGTTTGCCTTGGCACTCCAATTTGTCCTTGTCTGTCAGTTTATGTCTGCGGTTTGTGCTTGATTGTTGCTCTGTGTTTCATTTTCAAAAGAAAAAATGGATACTTTATCTGCTGGTTGTCCACCCCTTGATTTAGCCTTTTTTTTTTTTTTTAAATTTATTTATTTATTTTTTATTACATTCAACACAATTTATATTTTTATAACAACCTTAAAAATGGACATGTTATTAAATGAACATAAATAGATAAAGTCTTTTTGTTTGTTTTGTTTTTAGTAGAGCTTAAAATCTTAGCTCTTACTGTGGTACAACCCCAAAATAAGAACATGTTTTAGACATTGAAGTTCATTGTAATAAGGCTGTACTTCAATGACCCTCACATCACCAAAGGATTTTACCTCCATCGTAGCTAACCTGAGAGTTGACAGTTCTGCTGCGCCAAGGAATGAATTGTAGGCACAATTTTTGGATACAGACTTCCTGCTATGATCAAAGATATTTGACTTGAGTGATTGTCTTCATTCTCAGCCCATAGGGAACAGGTTACATTCATTTAAGAAATGGTGTGTGCATTGAGATGGTCTATCCATGAGGTCATTCATCAACTGTTTCAATGAACAATAGTTCTGCTTGGAGGGAGGCACAGACATTAGGTGAGGGTAAGATTCTGGTTCATTGGCTGTGATGATTTCGAAAAGCATTCATCTCAGAAAAAGAGTAACTTATAAAGTCCTCTTCTTCAAAATTCATACAATAATTATAGGTATCAAGGAAAACATTCAGTCTCACTCTTTGTTTTTCTCTTACAAGCCACCTTCCAAATTGTTTATGTTTCTTTTGGATATATAAATAATTTTGAAATATATAAGCTGTTCTGAAAACCATATAGTATAGTGTAGAAATATCAAATAAACAATACTACTAATAGAGAGACTGAGATAGGAGAAGCATGATTTCAAGACCATTATGCAGTACACAGCCAGACACTGTCACATATAAACAAGCAGAAAGTGTATATGTATTGTACAATATTGGACCTATTTCTTCAATTACCAATTTAGAGAGACTTCTGGATGATAGCCAACAAATTTCTAGTTCCTCATATTTTTGAATTTCAATCAACTAGAATATGTTGCTGATATTAATTTCCTTATTAGGAGATATTAAGGAAAAGTGATTGTTCATGTTATTTTTGTTGGTAGAGGTGGAATTATGTTTGTGAGGGTTTGTTGAAAGACTACTTTCTTGCTTCTTCTAGGGTGTAGTTTTGTTCCTTATGTTGATGTTTTCCATCTACTATCCTTTGTAAGGCTGGATTTGTGGAAAGATATTGTGTATATTTGGTTTTGTCATGGAATATCTTGTTTTCTCCGTCTATGATATTGAGAGTTTTGCTGGGTTTAGTAGCCTAAGCTGGTATTTGTGTTCTCTTAAGGTCTGTATGACATCTGTCCAGGATCTTCTGGCTTTCATAATCTCTGGTGAGAAGTCTGGTATAATTCTGATGGGCCTGCCTTTATATGTTACTTGACCTTTCCCCCTTACTGCTTTTAAAATTCTTTCTTTGTTTAGTGCATTTGGTATTTTGATTATTATGTGATGGGAGGAATTTCTTTTCTGGTCCAGTCTATTTGGAGTTCTGTAGGCTTCTTGTATGTTCATGGGCATCTCTTTCTCTAGGTTAGGGAAGTTTTCTTCTATAATTTTGTCGAAGATATTTACTGGCCCTTTAAGTTGGAAATCTTCCCTCTCTTCTATACCTATTATCCTTAGGGTTTGGTCTTCTCATTTTGCCCTGGATTTCCTGGATGTTTTGGGTTAAGAGCTTTTTGTTTTTTGTATTTTCTTTGACTGTTGTGTCAATGTTTTCTATGGTGTCTTCTGCCCCTGAGATTCTCTCTTCTATCTCTTGTATTCTATTGGTGATGCTTGCATCTATGACTCCTGATTTCTTTCCTAGGTTTTCTATCTCCAGAGTTCTCTTCTTTTGTGATTACTTTATTGTTTTTAGTTGCATTTTTAGATCCTGGATGGTTTCCTTTGCCTTTTTGATTGTGTTTTCCTGTAACTCTTTGAGGGATTTTTGTGTTTCCTCTTTAAGGGCTTCTAGCTGTTTACCTGCATTCTCCTGTATTTCTTTGAGGGAGTTATTTATGTCCTTCTTAAAGTCCTGTATCATCATCATGAGAAGTGATTTTAGATCTGAATCCTGCTTTTTCAATGTGATGGTGTATCTAGGACTTGCTATGTTGGGAGAATTGGGTTCTGATGATGCCAAATAACCTTGGTTTGTGTTGCTTATGTTCTTACCCTTGCCCCCAGCCATCTGGTTATCTCTAGTGCTACCTGCCCTTGCTAAATCTGACTGGAGCCTGTCCTTCCTGTGATCCTTGTGTCAGAATTCCTCAGAGTCCAGCTGTCTCTGTGATCCTTTGATTCTGGGATCCTGTGTTCCTGAGATTCTGGGTGTGTCAGAGGTCATAGGAGTCAAGCTGCCTCTGAGACCCTGAGATCCTGGTGTGACAAAACTCCTGGGATCCTAGGATCCTGAGCATGTTAGAGCACCTGGGAGTGGAGCTTCCTCTGTGAGTTGTGGTGCTGGCTGCCAAGTCTGTACCCAAGGTCTGCTAAGGGCACTGGCCCAGACAGACTGGAAGGAACCCATGCCACTGGTCTGGCGGAGTTTCGGTGTTCCTGGGTCCCTTCTGGTCCCAGTTACTCCCCCCCTTGATTTAGTCTTAACTCATTTTAAAAAAAGGTACTTTCAATTCGCATATTTTAGGCCTTACACGGAACAACTGGCCAAACAATCTCATTCTTTACTTCATCAAAATAATAGTAGATTAAGATAATAATTTGGTATTTCTAGATAATGTGCACGTCAAATTGTAAAGATACTAAGGAACTCTCTGATGAGTGTTTATGGCACCCTACAACTTGGCATACTTATGCCTAGGAGAGATGAAAGGATCCACTTACTGGCATATGGCATGATCCCGATCGGGTATTAATACGGGGCATGTTTGTGTTTTTTTTTGCTGCAGGATGCTGAAGGAATGTGGTGGCTTCTAGAATGATCAGTGAGACATGCTAATGCTGGGACAAAGAATGATGCTGACTATGAGTTTGCTGAGTGCCTTCCTTGACAATGCTGACAGGGATGCTGTATTAGACGTGTTCCTGACCCATCTTTGCTTGCCTAGATCCCATATTGGACAAGCTGCCTTGCCTCAAGCTTTTAGACCTTGTGGGACAGAGAACATGGAACCTGTGGAAACTGACTTAAACAAATTAATCAAATAGAGAAGTTGTTATAATGACCCTTCTCTTCCCTTTAATGTGAACAGTTGTTCTAGAAATCAATCCAATATTGGAAGAAAGGAAATGACAATCTTCATTTGGAAGGCTCGTTCTTGACATTTCAGAGACATATTTGAAAATTGACAACTGCCTTGCATGAAGTTACATTTGCAGTGGATAAAATTGGGATAGGATCTAGACTTTGAACAAGTATTATTGCATGTGTTAAAGTTCCTAATCTTTTGTTAATTGGCCATGTTAAAATTACTTTTCTTTCTTCTACAGTATTTAATGTAAGTTGTATTGATCCTACCCTTTCTAATTGTGTTAGTGTGTTGAAACCTGGCATGCCTGTTATGGTGGTCTACCAATCAACTTTTGTTTTTTGCCTGTGAGTATGACAGGTATTTTGAAAAAAGCTTGCAGATACTGGAAGAAGGGAATTAGGCTTTAAGCAGAAGCCAGAGGATATTGGGCTTGATTATTGATTGGTATAGAATCTTTGATTACATTAATAGCTAGTACCACTGCTTCTGCAATTGTGTTGACACAAGAAGTTAAGACAGTTACTTTTGGCAATTATTTAGCAAAAAATGTTGCTGGGTGGTGGTGGTGCAGGCCTTTAATCCCAGCACTTGGGAGGCAGAGGCAGGCGAATTTCTGAGTTCAAGGCCAGCCTGGTCTACAGAATGAGTTCCAGGACAGCCAAGGCTACACAGAGAAACCCTGTCTCGAAAAAAACAAAACAAACTAAAAAAATGTTACGAATGCGCTTGAGTACTCAAGAGGATTTAGTTAGGCATTTGAAACAAGGAATTGATGCTTTTTCTGATACTATTCAAATTATTGAAGGGTAGGTTCAGAGTTTAAGAGTAAGAAGCCATCTCGAGTGTTATGCTAAATACCAATGGATTTATGCCACTTCTAAAATTTATAATGATAGTCACTATAATTGGGAAAAAGTTCAAAGACACATACAGGGTATTTGGCATAATTCTAATACCTCTCTGGATGTTTTAACTTTATATACCAAGATTATGAATTTAAAGAATGTTATTCCACTGAGCTTTGATACTGCAGATACTGCTGATAAAATTATTTGTGGCCTAAGGTCAGTGTTTCCATCTTGGTCAAGCTTCAAGAATGGCATATATAGGACTTGGCAGGATGGCTCAGTGGCTAAGAGCACTGACTGCTCTTCCAAAGGTCCTGAGTTCGGATCCCAGCAACCATATGGTGGCTCACAACCATCCATAATGAGATCTGACACCCTCTTCTGGCGCATCTGAAGACAGCTACAGTGAATTACACTGGAGCAAGTGGGGCCGGAGTGAGTGGTGGTGAGTGGGGCCACAGAGGTCCTGAGTTCAATTCCCAGCAGCCACACACATGATGGCTCACAGCCATCTGTGCAGGTAGAGTGTACTCATACACATCATAAAATACATAAAATAAATCTTAAAAAAAAAAAAAGAATCCGAGATTGCTGAATGCCAGGCTTGAAATGGGACATTTATGTCAATCCCCACCCAAGGTTAAGGGAACAACACAGAAGAGGAGGCAGAAAGAATGTAAGAGCCAGAGGATGATAAAGAACACCATGGGCGCATGTGCATGTGTGCGCGCGCGCGTG
>JADRCD010204157.1:4887-22575 GCA_019843815.1 Montemys delectorum | reverse complement strand
GCCTCGAACTCAGAAATCCGCCTGCCTCTGCCTCCCAAGTGCTGGGACTAAAGGCGTGCGCCACCACTACCCGGTTGGGAATTTTCTTAATTAGTGATTGATGTGGGTGGGCCCAGGCATGCTGGGTGGTGTTACCCCTGGGATGGTGCTATAAAAAAGGCAGGCTGAACCGGCGGTGGTAGCGCACACCTTTAGTCCCAGCACTTGGGAGGCAGAGGCAGGAGGATTTCTGAGTTCGAGGCCAGCCTGGTCTACAGAGTGAGTTTCAGGACAACCAGGGCTACACAGAGAAACCCTGTCTCAAAAAAAAAAAAAAAAAAAAAAAAAAAAAAAAAGGCAAGCTGAACAAGCCATGGGGAGCAAGCCGTTAAGCAGCAGCCCTCCATGGCCTCTACATCAGCTCCTGCCTCCAAGTCCTTGCCCTGCTTGAGCTCCTGCTCTGACTTTCTTCAGTGATGGACTGTTATTTGGAAATATAAGTGTAATAAACCCTTTCCTTCCCAAGTTGCTCTGGTCACCGTGTGTCATCACAGTGATGACAACTCTAACTAAGGCCCTGGGCATGGGGGCATGAGCTGGGCACACCCACCTGCTTAGCTTCCTCCAGCTCCTGTTTGCATGTTTCTGAGGTCAGCTCCAGGCGAGTGGCCTGGCGGAGCGTGGCCTGGGTCTGGCTGGCGCGTCGGCTGGCCTGCCGGTAGCTCTGCTTCCCTTCTCTCAGCAAAGCCCTGGCGAGCTGCAAGACAGCAGCAGGGACAGGAAGAATGAGCCCCCTTGGGAAAGAGGAACTTGGGTCTTTTTTAGTACTGAAGTCGGAACTGAGTCTCGAACACGCTAGGTAAGCACTTTACAGCAGGTCTATGTTCCAGGACCAGTTCTTATATTTTATTTTGAAATAGAAGTTCTCTCAGTTGCCTTGGATTTGTGACACTGCTGCATCAGCCCTCAAATTAGCTAGGATATAGGCTTGAACCACCAGGTCTGGCATAGACAACATTTTTTATGACAGGATGCCAAGCAGTGTACTTCATAATCTAGAACACACTCATTCATTCCTTCATTCATTCGTTCATTTATCCATTCATTTATTCATTCACACATTCCACAGGTATGCACTGGAGATGGGGTGTGTTTCCAGTACAAATTACTACAAACTCCTTATTCCTCCTTAGTGGGGAAATTCCACCTATTTTATAGATGGGCAAACAGAGGTCCAGGGACAGGGAAGAGGAGTCATGGGACAAGAAACTGCACCTAGAAGTCCCAGTTTCAAGTCAGCCCTTTGGGGAATTTAAGCATCCATGAAGAGAGTTCATTTGGGTGTGAGTACCGGATCTGAGGACAGGATACATGGCTCGTACACACACACACACACACACACACACACACACACACACACACACACATTAGAATTTGGCCCCAGTTAAAGAAAGCCTAGGGAGAGGGAATGGATCTTTGGATGTGAGTTTGCCTTGACTGCATGAGACCCTGAGTTCAGTCTTTAGTAGGGGGATAAACTGGGGTGGGGGTGGGGTGGAGGCAGAAGAATCAAAAGTTCAAGGCCATTCTCAGCCAGATAGTGAGTTCAAGGTCAGCCTAGGAAATGTGAGACTGTCAAAAATTAATAAGGGAGGACTAAAGAGATGGCTCAGCAGTTGAGAGCAGCTGTTGCTCTTGCAGTGGACCCAGGTCACTTGTCAGGACCAACAGTTCACAGCCAGGGGAATCTAATACCCACTTCTGACTTCTGCCCATATCAGGCACATCTATAGTACACATTCATACACACAATACATACACGCAGGGGAAACATTTGTACAAATAAAATAAATAAATCTAAAAAAATTATATAAAAGACAAATAAGATGAAATAAATAAAACAAAGAAAAACCTAGATGTTTAGAGAACATCCCAATGGGCCCAAGTCTGAGTCCTTTCTGGTCATTTGACATAAGCCTTGAATTTGGCTCAGCCTAGAGTCTCCTTCTCACAAGGCCCCCAGCAACTCCTTTTCCTTCAAGAATTAGTGAGGTCACCCATATGAAGGCCTGATCCGGGCACTAGGACCCATAGCAGCTCAGCAATGTGGGATCTATGGCACCAGAGCCGAGAAAGCTGCTGCTGTCCTGAACCTGACCTTGGCACTGTCCTTGGACATCAGTTGTGCTTCTTTGCTTTTCTTCTTGGCGCTGGAGGAGAGAGAGGCAGCATTTCCCAGCATCCTCTCTGCCTGCTTGGTCTTTCTCTTCATGTCCTCCAGGAGCCTCATCCTGATGCTGCCTGCTTTCCTCTTCAGCGCTGCCTGCTCCTTGGGTAGAGGAAACCTCAGCTTCATTCCTGCAAAATTGACCAAGGCTGTGGTGGGAGGAACAGACTCACACTTGAGAGCCTACCGGGTGTTGACTGCAGAAGCCTGACCAGCCCCAGACTTTGGACAATGAGAGTGGAGGTTGGAAACAGAGGAGATCTATGTGGCCCCTTCTCAAGTTGACCCCAGGGAATAACAAAAGGAGTGAAACATTGTCCTCATCAAATGCAGAGGCCCACATGCTATTATGTGTCTGCATTGTGGTCTCTCTGTTAAAGTCATATCACATTAGTCACAGCCTAAATGTCTCTAGACTGAGGGCGGGAAGAGTTTGGGGTTGAGGTTGGAAGTTAATCTTTTGGGTTATGGAACAGAGTCAGAGGGACAAATTTCTACATGTGCGAAGTCTTGTTTTCAACAAAGAGAAGTTGACACCTGGGAAGGCATGGGCATCTCTGTGGAAAAAAAGAAAGCTGAGGGCAGCAAGCCATGAGACATATGATCGGCAGCTTATAACTCTCCACAGTGCTGATGTCCTCTAAAATAGCCCAGGACATTCCATAGCACAGATTTACATTTCCCTAAATGTGACTCTTGGTTATAGAAGCTCACACACAACCATGTCCTTTTCATAGGAAACCCTATTGAGTGAGTGACCAGGACCTTATGCCTCAAGAAAGCTAAAAGACAAGAAGATACTCCCTGTCTCAGCAGCACTGGGCTAAAGCTACATTTCCAGTGTGCAGCAGGCAGGGGGGTGGGGGACAGGTGCTGGGTGGAGTGGACAGAGAGCCACAAAGGCTTCTCTCTGGAGCAAAGATGGTATGCGGAGGAGCCAATCACACAGAGGTCCCTGAGGTAGAGAGATAGAGAGTGCTCCGCTCTGATTCAAGGATGGAGAAGCAATTGATTTTCTCAGTCTACCCACCTGTAAAACATATCACTTGGCTTCTTTTGAGACAGGGTTCCTCTGTGTGGCCCTGGCTGTCCTGGAATTCAGTATGCAGACCAGACAGACCTCAGACTCAATAGTCAGCCCTCCTCTGCTTCCAATTGCACCATCATTCACATAACTTCATTTTCTTAAAGCTGCAGAAGTGTGGGTAAGGCATGAAAGCCTACCCAGCTCTATAAAGAAACTCTACAACAGAGTTTCCAGTTTTGTTTTGTTTGGGGCCTTTGGATACAGAGTTTCATTCAATAGCTCAAGTTGCCTTAAAACTTACTATGGTAGCCCAGGCTAGCCTCAAGCTTGATGCACTATTGCTAGCTTAGCTTATCAAAGGAGTACTGGTGTGAACCATCATCCAGCATGTTTTTTTCTCTTGGACAGAATCGCATGCAGCTCAGGATAGTCTCAAACTCACTATGTAGCCCAGGATGAACTTGAATTTCTGATCCTCCTGAGTGCTGAGATCACAGGCATGCATCACCATGCCTGGTTTATTTGGGGCTGAGGAACCAACACAGGGCATCATGCACATTCGGTAGGCACCATGTCAACTGAGCCTCATCCTTAGCCCCTGGTTTTGCTTTTTACTTGTGTTGAAGATGGGACTTGGGAGCTCACAAACATTAGACAGCTCTCTACCACTGAGCCACACCCTCTGCCAGTGACCCGGAGGAACTCTGTGCTTGGTCTGATAATGCTGGGAGCTAGTTGTGGTAGCCACAGGGTCAGTACCCAGTGAGTGGCATGTGAGTCAGGGAGGGGACAAACCGTGGAAGTCCCGAAAGGCAGAAGGACTGATCTACTTGACTTAAGTTCACATAACTAGACTCTATTCCCTGTGGCTAGGCATCCCCCGTTAAGGCAAGTTGACCCACTCTCTGTATCCAGGGCTCAGCAGAACACACGTACCCTCTAGGTCAGCTAGCAGGGTCTTTGCTCCTATGACGGTCACTTTGGCAGCTTGGACAGTTGAGGAAGCCTGTGTCAGGGCAGCTGTGGTCTTATTGCGTAACTGGAAGGAGGAAAAGAAAGACAAGGTTGCTACCTGGAGAGAGATCAAGGGGGCCCCAGACGGACAAGCTAGGCCCCAAACCTCAGAATGACTGACTGGAGATCGCCCTGATTCTAAGGAGCCCCGATCTGATTACATGATTGGAGCCCCAAATCAATCCCAAGAAGACCCCTGTCTTCGGAAACCTGGAGGATGACCAGAAAACTCGAGCCAAAGGCAGAGGACGAGGAGACAACCACACCCTTGAGTTCCTGACACTGCTACCTCAGCCCCTGGCTATTAAGCAGCTTCTCCTCTCAGAGTAGCAACACCTGCCCCACGGCTGCCAGATGTGACTAGATAGGAAAGAACTCAGGTTTGATTGTGCAAGAGAGGACACGAAGAATGTAAGAGTCACAGGAAGCTGACTGCAGGGCATGGCTCGAACTCTGAATTCTTGAGCTCCTAGCAGCTGGGCCGACCTGCACAAGCTCTGCATACCATTGAGGCCCTCAACATCAGCATCACAAGGTCCCGCTCCTCCCTATGGAGTTATATTGAGGTAATGATGATAAAGGAGACATGGTCTTAAGTAGTGTAGGCGCTGCTATGGTATCCACATATGTGAATGAGAACGGTGCCCCCCCACTCAGGCTTATATATTTGAATATTTGGTTCCGAGTTGGTGGAACTGGATTGGGTGTGTGGCTTTGTTAGAGCAGGTCACTGGGGGTGGGCTTTGAGGTTTCAAAAGCCCATGATCAGCTCAGTCTTGCTCTCTCTCTCTGTCTCTCGCTTATGAATCAGGACATAGCTCTCAGCTACTGCTTCAGCACCTTGTCTGCCTTCCTGCCTGCCTGCTACCATGCTCCCCGCTGTGATGATAATGACGGAACCCCAAAGCAAGCCCCAATTAACTGCCTTCTTTTGTAAGTTGCTTTGATCATGGTGTCTCTTCACAGCAAGAGAATAGTGACTAAGACAGAAGTCGGTGATCCTGTAAGCAACTCCACTGACACTCACTGGCTTACACAAAAGACACGGGAGCAGAATGATAGCTAACTTGTTGGGAAAATAAGGCGGGAGTGGGAGGCTACCATAGCAGTTTCTATTCCACCTAAGACTACTGCACTCTGTCAGTCACTAGCTCCTCCCTAGAGAGGAGAGGGACCTTGTGATACTGCTCCATAACAGGGTGCATAACAGGGAACATGATTGAAATAGTTCACATGCATGAAGCTGTCATGATGAAACCTAATATTACATATAATTAGTATATGCCAAAAAAAAAGTTGTTTGTTTGTTTTTGTTGTTGTTGGTTTTTGTTTTTTGTTTTTTCAAGATAGGGTTTCTCTGTATAGCCCTGGCTATCCTGGAACTCACTCTGTAGACCAGGCTGGCCTCGAACTCAGAAATCCGCCTGCCTCTGCCTCCCAAGTGCTGGGATCAAAGGCGTGTGCCACCACTGCCCAGCTAAAAAAGTTTTTTGTTTTTTGTTTTTTTAAGAAAATAATTTGGGGCCATCTGGCGAGATGGCTCAGCAGGTAAGAACACCAATTGCTCTTCTGAAGGCCATGAGTTCAAATTCCAGCAACCACATGGTAGCTCACGACCACCTGTAATGAGATCTGACGCCCTCTTCTGGTGTGTCTGAAGACAGCTACAGTGTACTTATAATAAATAAATAAATAAATAAATAAATAAATAAATAAATAAATAAATAATAAATCTTTAAAAAAAAAAAGAAAAGAAAAGAATTTGGGCTGGCTAGGTGGCTCAGTGGGTAAAGGATCTCAAGGCTTCACACAGTAGAAGGAAGTAAGAGATTCCCACAAGTTGGCCTCAGGTTGTAGCAAGTGGGTGACCCCACCCATGCCCAGACACAAAATCTAAATGAATGTATAATAAAAAAATAAGAGGGAAGCTTCAGGTTAAGGAGCACATGACTGTGGTCCATGAGATGTCTACTGTGAGAAGGTGCTTGCTGCCAAGGCTGACAAATCCGAGTTTGAGCCTCGGGACCCACATGGCAGGAACACACAGAAAATTCTGACTGTTGTCCTCTGACCTCCACAGACGGGCTATGGCCTACGCATGGCTCACACAAAGTCAGGGACAGCGGAGGGTGCACAGGGCCTCAGACAGGGAGCAGAGGCATTGCCTAAAGGTATGGGTTCCTGGGGTTTCTTTCAGGAGGAATGTTCCAGAACATAGACAGGGGGAGTGCAGTATGGTAAATGGGCCAAAGGCCACTGAAACAGGATAAATTATCCCTTGAGGTAGCAGTCAATTTTTATTTCCAAACTCTAAAGTGCTTGTACAGCTAAAATATAAAGCTTTCTCAAGGGAGGGGGAACATAGGCCTAGGTGGCAGCACACTTAAAACAAGCTCCATGTGTTTTCTTGGCACACACAAATATTTATTTAACCTGCTGCTGTTGGAAGCTCCAAAGTGGACACTTAGCAATAATCAATAAAATGTTTGAGGCTGAAAAAAGTGGTTTCTGGTGGTATTTGCTACAAATAAACAATGTGGGTTTGAAGAGCCAAAGAAACCTTAGTTTCTGACTCTGGAGGTTGGGTGGGAGGGGGAGGGGCTGTGAGGACTGTAGGGACAGGATGTGATGGGGAGGGGCTGCGGGTACTGTAAGGATAGGGTGGGGGCTGTGAGGACTGTAGGGACAGGGTGGGAGGGGGAGGGGTTATGAAGACTGTAGCAACGGAGCATCTGCAGAGGAGGGTCTGTCCCTCACAGGACTCAGCTCTCAGAGCCTCTACAGCAGCTGCCTCTCTGCCTGGCTTCCTCAGATGGGGGGTATGGGTCAGGTCAAAGGGCACTATGTAGGGTCCTGAGCACAGCAAAGCTCGCCTGGGTAGGGGTCAGGCCCTGGTTCCAATCCTCAAATACTTCCTTTCTCCTCAAGAGAACTTGCCTCCTCGGTTTGTAGGGAAGCCGAGGGGCCAGTGCGGATGTCATGACTACCATTGCAGGGGTTCTGAGTCTGGTCAGTAGGCTGTATCCCTGGCTAGTGTCACATTGCTCTCCTGAGTTTAGCACATGCCCTGTGGCTGGCTACGACAGCATCAAACGGCCCTGTGGGAAGGGTCTGAAATCTTTGGGTGCTGAAATCCCCCCCCAAGAAAAACACTCTAGCACAATAAGTGGGTCTCTATACGTTCGTAGGATGCTCTGAGTTCAACCGCCATTCTAGAAACCTCCACCCCCATTTAACGTCATCTCTGTGGGTTGAACACTAGGCTGTGTGACTTAACACTGAGTCCCAAGGGCTATTCAGAATGGATGCCTCTGAACATGGCATATCTAAGGGCAGACGGAAGAGACACAAGAGCCATCCAGCCTGTGACTGACTCTGAATGAGTGACTGAGGGTGTGTGTGGATGTGGTCTCTATCATCCACCTGCCCACCTGTGTCATCTGTCATCCTCTTTTTGCACCAAACCCCACCCTATCCCAGTATCCCTTGGAGGCAGCCCCCCTCCCCCTTCCAGGTCCCAGATTCAAAGCTGACCTGCATAAAGGGCTCTATCTTCCCCAAGGCTCTCCCAGCCTCCACCTGCAGGGCTCCCACAGCCTGTCCCACCTCGAGCTCCTTCTGATCCAGCTTCTGCTCCAGGGCCTTCACTTTCCAGCCCAGGCCCCAAGCTTGGGAGTTCTGAGGATTTGAGGAGAAGGTAGGCTCAGGTAGAGCTGAGGACCAGACCCTCTGCTCAGGGAAAAGTGGCCCGATGTGCTGAGGGTCAGCCTGTGGCTACTAGCCCAGAACTGAAACTTTTGATCCTGATCCCAGAGTTCCTCCTATTGTCCCTGGCACCCCAGATACCTAGGGACAAGGCAATGGCAGGATACAGCAGGGTTTCAGAGAAACCAGGCTGGGAGAATTTGTCATCGGAGGCTCAGATCCCAGTCCCACCAATTTCTCGCTGGGCAGCCCTGGGCAATTCCTCTACCTGTCCTGACCTGTGGGTATGACTGCCTTTGTTCCTTGCAAGGTGACAGTGTCCCTTCCCAGGCCTACAGTCCTTCCTCCATCTGAACCTTGACCTATGTGCTTCAGAATACAGTGTTCCAGATGTTAGAAAGACAGAACTGTGTATGATCCTGAGCTCTCAGTGGTATCTGGGTCATCCATGTTACTGCATGTAAAGAAAGCAAGAGAAGCCACGAGGCGGTAGCCACAGGCAGCTTCTGTCCCAAACGCACTTGGATAGCTTTCTGGTTTTTTTATTTCCTTAGTGTTGCGGGTGGAACCCAGGGCCTTGTGCATGCTGTGCACACACATTCCCCAGGAGCTGCACCAAGAGCTGGCTTAGTGCTCTACTAAAGCTGGGTTTCTGAGCCTGGAGATCTTAGGATTTCCCAACAGACAAGCTAAGCAGGATGTGGAGTGTTGAATGCTGGGCTCACTAGATCCCCCTCCAGCTCCCACCTCTAAAACTAAGCCAAAGGAGGGTGAGTCTACAGGATAGAGGGTAACTAGTGGCTAGAACTCAGGGAGGGAAATTCTTGGTCAAGGTTACTGCTGGAGTCGAAACTGGAACACACATCATCCCCATCCTTCTGGTGTCCTTGTTCATTGGTTGAACCCATCCTGTTTCAATAGGCCACTTCCCAGTTAACAAGAAGCCCTTCCCACTTCCACCTGGCCCTCTGACTTTTCCATTATTTAGAACCTTCACTGCCACCCCATAAGGAGCTCCGGGGATGTCAAACTGACCATTGCTTCAGGGAAGACCAGCGAGCCCAGATGTGGGGCTGTGTTACCAATGACTTGCTTCACTGTGGTCAGTGTCTTTTCGGCTCTGGGCAGCACCTCTGTCACAGCTGTGCCCAGGGCAGTCTGAGCTGCCTGCACCTCCTGGTACCTGGAAGGAAAGAGGTCAGGATGAGGCACAGAACAAGGTGCAGGGTACCCCTCTCCATCTCTATCAAAGCTGCTGGTTGGAGCTATTGCTCTCCAAAGGCCAGACTCACCTTGTGCCTTGTGCAGGTTGGGACCCAGCAGCTGGCCCGGGAAGGTGGCTGTGACTCTGCAGCTTTCAGGCTGTGTGTGTGTGTGTGTGTGTGTGTGTGTGTGTGTGTGTGTGTGTGTATTTGCCTGCCTGTGAGTGTAGATGTCCAGGAGGCAAGAAGCATCAGATGCCATGGAGCTAGAGTTGGAGGCAGTTGTAAGCCACCCAGTGTGGCTGGAAACTGATCTTGGATTCTCTACAAGAGCAATAAGTGTTCCTAACAGCCGAGCCATCTCTGCAGTCTCTGAAGCTTTCACACGAGCAGACCCATTATTCCCTTATTCAGTTTGGGCATGCAACTCTGCCCAGGCTAGTGTGCACCTGAGAATCACACATTCTGCAGACCCTTAGATCCTCTTGGCAAGCCGCAGAGAAAGTTTCTGTGAAGGGGGTGGGGGTGGGAGGGTAGAAGAACAGTGGCCTAGGCTGTGATCTTGGTTGACCATGCCCTTGCTGCCGACCTTTGGTGTATGTTGCTGGTGGATACGGGAGCATGGATCTGAACACTTGGTCCCCGTGTAGTGTCATTGAGGAGTTAGCTTTTGGAAGGTAGAGACTTGCTGGAGAAGTGGGTCACTGGGGAAAGGGCCTTGGGGTTTTATCAGGGGGACTTCCTGTTCACTCTCTGTTTCTGGATTGTAGATTGAACATGACCAGCCCGCTCGCTTCTTGCCCCTGCCCCATGCCTTCCTGCATGAAGCCATGCCTAACTGCCCCAACAGAGATGAAGATATTCTGAGCCTCTCAAGTTTTCCCTTAGTTATCAAATTTCAGAAACCTTGGACTCCAGGATGTAGAATTCCCTCAGGAGCCAGGGCAGTGGTGGCGCACGCCTTTAATCCCAGTACTTGGGAGGCAGAGGCAGGAGGATCTCTGAGTTTGAAGCCAGCCTGGTCTACAGAGTGAGTTCCAGGACAGCCAGGGCTACACACAGAAACTAGGCCTCAAATAACAAATAGCAAAACCAAACCAACAAAACAAGAATTCCCTCAGGAGAAAATGTATCTCCTGAACCAGCCAGAGGCAGAGCCTTTTCCCCAGAAGATCACAAGAAAAGGACAGCAACTGGAACCACGACATGATGGTTCTCCGATGGGCAGGCCACACCTCGCCCAGGACTGCTTAAACATTAACCTCCCAGTTGCCTATGGACAGACTGACAGGGACAGCATATCTTTGTCCTTCCTTCCAGAGTGGCCATGTTGATAAATCTCCTTCTTATGCTTTTTGCTATTAATTTGGCCTTTTCGTCCAAGGATGGATAGCTGAACCTGGCTTGTTGGGGTGCAGGCTATGATTCTAAGCCCAGCAACAATGTCTCTCTCACTATGATGGAAGAACTCCCTGGAACTGGAAGCAGAAGAAACCTTTCCTCTCTTAGTTGCTTCAAATCAGGTATTTTGTTACAGTAACTAGGAGGGTAATTAATACTGTGTATAATACTGTCTATAATACTGTGTATTACTTGCCACTGACAATGGAGACCCGAATGATAGGAAGGACTCAGGGGAGCTGGTTCTGGAAGCAGTAGCCTCTGGATGGTTCTTACAGGCTCCTGGAAGCTCAGCCCAAGCTTCTCTGCACATCCATGGAGACCTCACCTGTCCTCCAGTTCTTGCTGGGCCTCCGAGGCCACTCTGTCTTTCAGCAGCTTCCACAGGAGCTCATAGCTGGCATTGGAGGCGAGCAGGGCCCTTTCCACTGTAGCTTCGATCTTGGTGGCTGTGTCTCTGTGGCTGTATGAATTGGCATTGACTGTTACTGTGAGCACACACAAGTAGTGGTGCCCAGACCACACCCCTGCCTGCTTCAAGAGTCTCCGCCCACCTGCTGCTGCAGCAACAGCAGGGACACTCTGGGTTTTGACTCCTGTCACACATCAACTACACCTGTGGTGCTGGCAGGAGGATGGGCAAAGGCCTTCTACCACATGGCCTCTCATACAGACAATACAGCACGGGGAGTGGGCAAGCCAGCCTGTGATTGAATCCTGGCTCCTATTGTGCTCTCCACAAGGGAGTCTGCTGACTTACCTGGATCTCTCTCCTCATCTCTAAAGTCAGTTTGGTCCCCAGAGCTAGAGGGATGGCTAGCACCTTCTGCTTTTGCACAGGCCCAGAATTCAGTTCTCAGCACTCACATGGGTCAGCTCATACCTGCCTGAGAAGAGGCTCCAGCTCCCAGGATCCTACAACTAGCTTCCATAGGTAGATTTATAATTTATTTATAATAAGCATTATTTATTTATTTATTTTTGTTTATATGTATGCATGTGCGTCTGTGTGTGCATGTGAGTGCAGATGTCCTCAGAGGTGAAGTAGGAGTCAGGTTCCCTGAACCTCCAGGTTCCCTGGAGGCTGTGAGCCACCTAACGTGGGTGCTGGAAACTGAACTCAAGTCCCCTGGGAGAGCAATACATGCTCTTAACCGCTGAGACACCACTCCAGCTCCCAAATAAATCTTTTTTTTTCCTTTTATTTTAAGAGGAAAATAAAATATTATGTTGGGCATAGTAGCATAGATCCTTAATCCCAGCAGTATGGAGGCAGAGGCAAGTGGATCTCTGTGAGTTCAAGGCCAGCTGGTCTAAAGAGTGAGTTTGAGGACAGCCAGGGCTACACAGAGAGACTTTGTCTTGAAAACACATACAAACACACACACACAACAAAAAAGAGGAAAAATTGATGTGATGCAATATATACACGTAAAATGTAAAAGATGAAATTTACTATATAGATTCTATGCTTTTAGGATCATAAGTTGTTTTTTTTTTTAAAGATTTATATATTTTATTTATATGAGTACACTGTAGCTATCTTTAGGCACACCAGAGGAGGGTATTGGATTCCATTACAGATGGTTGTAAGCCACCATGTGGTTGCTAGGAATTGAACTCAGGACCTCTGGAAGAGCAGTCAGTGCTCTTTCCCACTGAGCCATCTCTCCAGCCCCATAAGTAGTTTTTTTAATGGAAGTAGAAAAAACATCCAAATGCTGTCCTGAGGAGACAGCACAGTTGGTGAAGTGCTCGTTTTGCAAGCAGGAGGGCCTGAGTTTGATCCGTAACACCCACATAAAAAGCTAGGTGCAATGGCATGCATGTGTAATCCCAGCCAGAGAGCTATTGTCTGGCCTTTACATGCACGTGTGTGTGTGTGTGTGTGTGTGTGTGTGTGTGTGTGTATCGTGTGATCCTATCTACAAGGAATGGCCTGAAGAAACAAATCTATAGAGACAGAAAGTAGAGTAACTGTTGCCAGGAGTGATAGAGAGGCTGAAGAGGAGTCGGGGGTGATGAAAACCGTAGACGGGGATGGTAAAAATGTTCTAAGTTTACATCTGCTGGTCACGTGACTCTTCCAATATGAGATACTGAACTACAAAGTATAAGAATTATCTCCTTAGTGTGTGTGTGTGTGTGTGTGTGTGTGTGTGTGTGTGTGTGTACAAGAATCATCTTCCTGCCAGGCAATGGTGGCGCACGCCTTTAATCCCAGCACTTGGGAGGCAGAGGGAGGCGGATTTCTGAGTTCAAGGCCAGCCTGGTCTACAGAGTGAGTTCCAGGACAGCCAGAGCTATGCAAAGAAACCCTGCCTCAAAAACAAAACAAGAAAAAATAAAACAAACAAACAAACAAAAAAGAATCCTGGGGCTGGAGAGATGGCTCAGTGGTTAAGAACACTGACTACTCTTCCAGAGGTCCTGAGTTCAAATCCCAGTAACCACATGGTGGCTCACAACCACCTGTAATGGAATCTGATGCCCTCTTCTGGTGTGTCTGAAGACAGCTACAGTGCACTTGTATACATAAATAAATAAATGTTAAAAAAAAAAAAGAATCATCTTTCCACCTTGGGTGTGTGTGCTAGAGGTCAACCTCAGGTGTAGCTCCTTATGATATGTCCACTTGTTTTAAGATATTATTATTACTATTATCATTATCATTATTATTATTATTATTATTATTATTATTATTATTATTATTATTATTAGTTTCTTCAGACAGGGTTTCTCTGTGTAGCCCTGGCTGTCCTGGAACTCACTCTATAGACCAGGCTAGCCTCGAACTCAGAAATCCACCTGCCTTTGCCTCCAAGTGCTGGGATTAAAGGCATGCGCCACCACCGCCTGGCTTACTATTATTATTATTAATTGTGTTTTGAGACAGGGTTTCTTTGTGTAGTCCAGGCTGTCCTGGAACTTGCTAACTTGCTTTATAGATCAGGCTGGCCTCAAACTCTGTCTGCTTTTACCTCCCAAGTGCTCAGATTAAAGGCGTGCACCACCACAGCCTTTTACCTACCTACCTTTCTTTCTTTCCTTCTCTCTCTCTCTCTTGTTCTTTCTCTCTCTCTTTTTTCCCACTTTCTTTTTATTTTATGTGCATTGTTGTCTTGCCTATACATTTGTCTGTGTGAGGGTGTCAGACTCCCCTGGAACTAGGGTTACAGACAGTTGTTAGCTGGGTGGGTGCTGGGAATTGAAACCAGGTCCTCTGGAAGAGCACTGAGTGAGTACTCTTAACTACTGAGCCATCTCTGCAGCCCTCCCACCTTGGTTCTTAAGACAGGGTCTCTCACTGGGACCTAGGCTGGACTGGCTGACTAGTGTGCTTCCAAGATCACATCCTTATGTTGCATCCTGCATCCAGTAACTCTGCATCCTTACTGCTGAAGTTACAAGCCAGTGCCACCACAGCTGGCTTTTTACATAGCCTTTGGGGATTGACCTCAGGTCCTCATGCCTGTGTGATAAGCAAATTGACTGACTGAGTTATTTCTCCAGGCCCAGGCCCTGTATATCACATCTTTAAAAAAAAAAAAAAAACATGTTTTTTTAAGCCACCAGATGCCAAAATGCAATCCATTGAGCAAGCTCTTCCCCAGCATGTCTACATCTCCATTCCTACCCCATCCAACCCCTTCCTATGCTGGCAACATCTACTCCCCACTAGGAAGCCCTTGGGCTCATCTGATCCTATGTCCTAGAAGCTAACCCTGACACTGGAGTCTGTCCAAGAAGGACTGTCCCACCCCCTCTGTCAACAGTACAGGCATGAGCACAGTCCCCCATATCCTGGAGCTCCAGGCCTCACCTTCTGGCGAGGATCTGGGCCTCTGATACCAGGTGACTCCAATTGGTGGGTGCGCTGGATCCTTCCTGAATATTTGCCTTAAGGAACAGAGAGAAAAACTGAGGCTTGTCCTTGGAAAGGTCAAGGGTTATAGCTAACTAGCTGACTGGGCAGAATAGAATGGGGTCAATATTGTATAAATGCACAAGGTTAACCATGACACTTGCACATGGAGAGTGCAGTGACCCAGCCCACCATTATGTGTATCCACTGTCTGCTCAACACAAATTTGCTCTTTGCCTTTCTCCATCAGTAAGAGACCTGGTATAAGCCAGTTTGCAGGTGACATCAAACATCCTGTAAAGAGTACACCACGCTATGGGCAATCAGTTAAGGGCAGAGCTGAGGGCAAAGACTCCTACACGGGCTTCAGAGGAAGCAGGGTTGGAGGACCATGGTACCAGAAATGAGAGAGCTGAGGCTGCACGCAGGACCTCCTCCTCTGAGGACCGCAATGTCTCCTCCAGCTCTGCCAGCTGGACGCAGGTCTTCTGAGCTCCAGCCTGGGCACAGTGTGTACTCCCTCTCAGCACCTGCAACTGCTCCCAAGTGGCCTTCACAGAATCCTCCAGGCCCACCATCTGCTCCAGGAAGCTCTCCCGGGCCTCTGTGGGAAGCCAGCAATCCAGTGATCACTGATTGAGATTCCACATGAAAGTCTCCTCACTCAAGCTTCCATGTGAGACCTCCACCCGCCTGGGCACAGCTGGATCCCCAGAGCCACTCTGCCCCCTGCTTCCAGTACACCAAAGGAGAAACCTGCCCATTTTATGTAAAGGTTGAGGCTCTGGGAAGGCAAAGTGGGACTTGTAGGCCCGTTGGAATCATAATGGGCATCTCCAGAATCTGAGATGGCAGTTGAGCTCCAACTCAAGTCAGTGCTGTGATTCTCACTGAGGCTCCCGTGGGGCCGTCCAACTACCCTCTCATTTGATGCTTCGCCCTGTTCACCTTCCGCCAGCTGCCGAAGCACAGCTACTTGCAAAAGACAGCTGTACAACGTGATCAGCTCAGTTTCAACATTCTGCAAATTTTCTGTATCCCCAGGCCACATTCCACCTGGCCTAATGACAGGTCTGCTTTTCTTAGTTACTAGTTCTTTTGAAATGTGCCAAGCACTGGCTGGAGACATGGCAGCAAGCCAACAGGCCGAGAATGAAAACCCCAGAGGACTCCACCTGTTCAGCACCTGGAACAGCGCCCCAGGCATGCAAAGTGTGTGGCTAAATGGTTACATGAATGAAGCCAGACCAGGTTTCCCTTAGCTTATAGTCAGTGCAGGGCAGAAGGCAGGGGGCAGAGATCCATGTTAATATAGATGCAGATGGGCTAGAGACATGGGAGGAGAGGCCTGTGGGGTGTCACGACTATCCTGAGAGCCCACAAAGTATTCGATCAGCCCAGGCTCTACCAGCCCCCTTACCTCCTCATGTGCCATCCCTGTACCTTGAAATAGGTGGTGACCTTGGTAGACAGGCCCCCGTGGGGCTTCTCCCTGCAGAATCTCCAGTGGCCCCCAGGGGCTGCCACAGGCAGACCTCTGAAGCCACCCCTCCATCAGCATCAGCCTGGCCTTCAGCTTGGCTGCCTGCAGGGAGCAGTCGGGAAGGAAGGCTGTATGAGATGAGGATCTCTAGATGCTGGGTATCACTCTCGGCTCTGACCTGGTTCATCCTTTCCTTGGGTCCTCCCCTTCCAATCCTGCATGCACCTCAGTGCTAAGGGCTCACCAGTCCCAAGGACCTATTTGCCAATGTCATCATCTACTTCCCCTCTCACAGCCTAGCACCTGCCGACATCCTGCCAGCCACACCCTTGCCCTACTGAGGGAGGGATAGAGGGAGTGAAAAGGAGTCCCATGAAGATGTGTGTACATGAATGCATGTATCCATATGTGCCTTTATTTTTTATTTTTTAAAAAGATTTATTTAATGTATATGATTACACTGTAGCTGTACAGATGGTTGTGAGCCATCATGTGGTTGCTGAGAATTGAACTCAGGACTCACTCCGGAATGTATTTATTGTTATATCTAAGTACACTGCAGATGTCTTCATCAGACACACCAGAAGAGGGCGTCAGATCTCATTACAGATAGTTGTGAGACACCATGTGGTTGCTGGGATTTGAACTCAGGACCTACAGAAGAGCAGTCAGTGCTTTTAACTGCTGAGCCATCTCCCCAGCCTGCATATGTGATTTTATGTGTGCATGTGTGTACATGTTTGCATGGGCAGGTGCATGTGCACACAGATATGTGTATGGAGGTCAGAGGTCAACATTGGGAAATGTTCCTGTTTAGATAACACCAATCTTGCTGGGTTATGTCTGTTTGTTTTTGTTTTTGTTTTTAAACAGAATCCTTCACTGGCCTAGAGCTCATCAAGTGATCTCTGCTGACCCGCCAGCAAGCCAAGCAGTTCTGCTTGTCTTTGCCTCCCTAGCCTCTGGGTGCCATGGTGCCCACTTTTTCATGGTTTCTGGTCCAGACTCAGGTTCTCAAACTTGCATGCTAAGTTCCCCGACACATAGTTTTGTCTCTCCTATTTACTCTGTTTCTAGGGCTCGGCACAGAGTGCAGGTGCCGTAGCGTGCTGCCAGTGTGTGCTGGGTTGAGCCCATGCTTTTACCCATGCACACAGCAGCTGCATTTATGCTGTGTGTAGCAGGAGCCAGCTGTGATGTGGGTGCCTGCTATGGCTCAATGCCCTTTGCAATCACACTAAGCAGAGGGACAGGTCCCAAGCTCTGCCCTCAGATCCAAATCCTCCAGTTCTCAGACAGAGCCTAGACTTTCTGTGCTGGTTTTTATTTGGTTGGTTGGTTTTGTTTGTTTTGTTTTGTTTTGTTTTTTGAGACAGGCTGTCCTGAAACTCACTCTGTAGACCAGGCTGGCATCGAACTCAGAAATCCTCCTGCCTCTGCCTCCCAAGTGCTGGGATTAAAGTGTGCGCCACCACCGCCCAGTTTTCTGTGCCGTTTGTGAACTCATTTGGAAGAAAAAAAACTGTTCTAGGCAGGGGGAGCCCACATGGTAGTTTAGTTTACCCAGTAGTGCAAAATGCATGCTGTCCTGCAGAAATAGAAATGGCTAGGCACAGGGACCTGGCCTGCTTGCCCCATGGGCTTTTAGCTAGAGCTCAGGATGGGCCACTTTTTTTTATATCACCATATGTTCTTTGAGCCACACTGGGCCTGGGAGGCTTGAAGGCTTGAACTAGTTATTCTGAAGTTGGATATTAAGTCTTCCAAAGTTGCTCTCTGTTTGGA
>JADRCD010204156.1:0-19278 GCA_019843815.1 Montemys delectorum | reverse complement strand
AAAAAAAAAAAAGAAGTTAAACAGATCCACCCTGAATTTAGTGTGAGATTCTGGGAAGGTCACATACTGGAGGGTAGAGGTCTCAAGGGTTGGCATGGCAGGTGAGTGAGGATGTCCCCACCATGGTACTGCAGTTGGATATGTTTAGGAAAAAAGGTTAGCTTAGTCTGAGCTGGAAAAGTCCCTTTTTGAGCTCCCATCACACATTTGAGGACACTGGCAATTGTCTCTGTCACTGAGGGGCCATGGGAAGCTTGGCTTGGTGCCCAGCTTTGTCACAGACCCACTGTGTACGTTGTCGGCTTCTTCCTCTCTGGGATTTAAGAGTCTTCCATTTGTAAAATCGCCTCTGTGAAAGCCCAAAGCCAAACAGCCACCAGAGCGGCAGGGTAAAGGGAACATGAGTGAGTGAGGAGTTCAGGGAGGGCATGTAGCACCTATGACAGTCATCTAAGGGAGGGGACCAGGCAGGACAAGGACCTAGGTGGCCAAATTCTGAAAGAGGCTAGAAAGCTTTATTTTAAAAAGCTGGTATTTAGCCGGGCAGTGGTGGCACACACCTTTAATCCTCTGGAACTCCCTGTGTTAGCTTTAAAGCGCAAGCCTGGAGGCTGGAGAAATGGCTCAGTGAGGAAGGGCACCTGCTTGCACCCAGAGGACCAGCCTTGGGCCCCAGCAGCCAGGTAAGCCAGCTCACTCCTGTCTTTAACTTCAGCTGCAGGGCATCTGATGCCCTCTTCTGGCCTCTGTAGGCACTGCATCAGTGGACAAACCCATACTCACATATACACATAATTAAAAGAATAAAAATTTGGGGCTGGCCGGGCGGTGGTGGCGCATGCCTTTAATCCCAGCACTCAGGAGGCAGAGGCAGGCAGATTTCTGAGTTCGAGGCCAGCCTGGTCTACAGAGTGAGTTCCAGGACAGTCAAGGCTATACAGAGAAACCCTGTCTTAAAAAAAACAAAAAACAAAAACAAAAAACAAAGAAAGAAAGAAAGAAAGAAAGAAAGAAAGAAAGAAAGAAAGAAAAGGAATGACAATGTTTTTAATGTTCTTAGTGCTGGGGGTTGAAACCATGGCTGTGTTCATGCAGAACACACAGCGCCACCTTCTGAGGTCACCTAAGAAGAATGTTGTTGTTTTGGTTTTTTGAGACAGGGTTTCTCTGTGTAGCCCTGGCTGTCCTGAAACTCACTCTGTAGATCAGGCTGGCCTCGAACTCGGGGATTCAGCTGCCTCTGCCTCCCAAGGGCTGGGATTAAAGGTGTGAGGCACTCTGCCCTACTCAAAGAAAGGACAGTTTTATCACCAACATGATTTAGAATCGCCAGGCTGTGGAGACAATAAAAGGCCTACCCAGTTTCATTACAATGTCTTAAAAGTCTTACAGTTAATGGTGCCTCAGTGCTTGAACATAGCTGACCGGCCAGCACCCTTAGCAGATTCTGCCCTAGGCTACCAGTTTCCAAGCTCTGACTAAGGCGAGCCCAAAGCCACCTCCCAAAGCCAACTTCCCAGTTCTGACACCATAAGGGCTGGTGGCAAGTCAGTAGCTGAGGTAACTCTTATTTTCCCTGGAAACAAATCCATAATCCACACCTGCCCCTTCCAGGCAGGGGAATGAAGACTGGGCCCAGAAATCAGATGCACACATGGTGGGCCCCGACGGTGGCGCAGAGGGCTAGAGGAAACCCTATCCCTCTCCACGGACTAGATGTGATGGCGCGTCCCTATAATTCCATCACCATGTGAGATGCTGAGGCGACAGGACTCTTGCTGGTTGGAAGCTACTCTGGTCTACACAGTAAGTTCTGGACTAGCCTGGGTTAGAAAATGAGATACCGTCTCAAAAAAATAATAGCAACAAATCCACAAAAGGGTGATGCGTTCTTCTGTAGTCCCCTCAAAGCTGCTCCTGAATCCACACACTGGGATAAGGGAAGGGGATCTGGGTGGATCCTATTGGCTCAGATCCCATTGGATCCAATGGCTGGTCACAACGGCCAGGGATGCTGAGCTGTTGGCAGCCTGGAGGGTGGGACATTTCCTTTCCCCAGGGTTGGGGCTCCAGAAAAGCAGCCCGTAAGGAAACACTACACTCGGACAGACCTGACTCTCTGTCTCCTCCGCTAAGTTCCTAGAGCCCGCCACACACTGTTTCCCTAGAGACTACTCGTAAATATTTCAGACTTTGCTGGCCATATGGTCTCTGTTGCAACTACTTAACATAGTGAGAAGGAAGCACAGAGGATCCACAAACGAAGTGCGGCTGTGTTCCAATAAAACTTTACTTACGGGTGCCCAAATCTGAATTTCATACAACTGTCATGCATCATCATTTTTCTCTTCATTTAAAATTATTTTAAAATGTAAAAAAAAAAAAAATCAGACTTGGTGGCCTACACCTGTACTCTCAGCGCTCAGGAAGCAGAGGCAGGTGGATCTCTGCGATGAGGCTAGCCTGGTCTACATAGTCAGTGCATTCCTAGGTGACAGATGCAAAGGTGGAGGCTGAGAGACGTTATCTTGACGACTACTCAGGGTCACTCAGGGAAGAGATGGGCTGAGAGCTCAGGTGTGTATCGCTGGACTCACAAGTATGATCTATGGCTTGTGACGTTATCCTGTGTACTCCTGCATACAGCAGGAGACAAGAGGCTGGTCTCGATCCCTGCAGCTTCTGTGTTTGTTTTCATTGGTTTTATTTATTATTTATTTGGTTGGTTTTTCCAGACAGGGTCTCTCTCTGTAGCAGCCCTGGCTGTCCTGGAAGGCCGGGCTGGTGGTTTTATTTATTTTTGAGATAAGAGTCTCAATGTGCAGGAATTCAGGGCCCTGTCTCAGCCTAAGGTGACAATCCAGGAATGTCATCGTCCCCTCCTGGAGCTTGGGGAGGCCCGACAGATAAGCATGCAGCGAGATTGCACGTGAGCCTGCAGGCACAACATCTGGGCTACAGTCACTGTGCCAGTCTCAACGAAGTCTGAGGAAGCGTCATTACAGTGGAGATTCAAGATGTGACTGAAATGAAGGTATGAGCTCCCAGAGCTGGGGAAAGAATGTTCCAGACAGAGGGCACAACAGGGGTAACACAGGAGAGAGCTCACCAGGCATGTGCAGTAAGCAGCAAGGACGATGGCGGCAGGAGGCCAGGGAGCCAAGACAAATGGCACCACCCGGAAGGTGCAGAGGGAGCAGCACCCTTCCTGCCGGGGCTTTGCAGGCAAAGGCCTGGATTTTGTTTGACGTGTCCTGGCTGAGGTGCAAGTGGGGAACGACAGTGGACCCACAGGAGAAGCACTTTTCTGCCCCCAGCTACTCCCACCCTCCCTCCCCAACACTGGGGTGCCTGTGAGATTATAGATGTTGGTTTTCAGGTATGAGACACACATTTTTTTGAGTTTCCAGTCCAGCTGCAATACCCACTTTCTGGCTGTGGGCAAGCCTATCCCTCTCTGAGCCTCCATTTTCTTGTGATTTATGTCTTGTTGGAGATATCTGATGAGATCTTGCTTGCAAAATTTCCAGTTCCGGACAGGAAACATAGTTGTCCCTGGGGCTCCCATGAGGCTTAGGGTGTGGCTCAATGGTGGGGCATTTGCCTAGCAAGCTCAGGGTCTGGGTTCTATTTCCAGTATAGGGAGGGAGGGGTAGAGGAAAGGAAGAAAAGAGGAGAGGGAAGAGAGGGAGGGAGGGAGGAGGAGAGGAGGAGAGGAGGGAGTCAGGCAGAAAGGTAGGCTGTAAGCCCCGCTGCTTGTGCAGATTATGATGGAAATGCTCAGCCTGGTTCTGACAGACTGGTTCCTTGGTAAAGGTGCAGTCACTGCTGTTCTACCTGCTGCCAACAGACACCCGTGCCAAGACCATGCTCTCCTCAGAGGCCAGGAAAAAAGAATAACAGAGCAGCTCCCTGGGCCAGGCCCGGCCACACAAGGACCTCTTCAATGCCACAGCCCACGCAGCTCAGGCTACCACAGACAGACCCACACCTAGGCCTCGGCCTGCACTCACTGCTACAGTTAGCCCTTTGAGAATGATGACCTCACTGTGCCCAGCGTGGCCTCTCACTCGTGAGTCATTCCTTTAACAAACACCAGAACAGCCTGTTCTAGCCCTATATTATCATTAACATTAATAGACAGCACTGGCCATGGGCCTCAGAACACAGGTTAGACACGGGGTTTGGGTTATAAGAGAATCACTGTCACTTCATAGCTGGGCCATGTGGGACATTACACTTTGCCTGTTTTTCTTCCTTGGAGACAGGGTCTCCCTAGCTGGCCTAGAAACGGTTACGCAGACATCATGGTTTGAATGAGAAGTGTCCTTGGTGTTTTAATGATTGGTTCCAAGTCGGTGGTCATGTTTGGGAAGGCTTAGGAGGTATGGCCTGTCTGGAGGAAGTGCGTCTCTGGGTGTGGGTTTTGAGAGCTTAGAGACTTCTGCTCTCAAACTTTGCTCTTTGTTTCCTGCTATGAGACTTAAGCTCTCCAAAGGCAAAGGCAACTCCAGGTGCCTTTGCCTCCTGCCTGCTGTCACGCTTCCCTCCCAAAGTGGCAGTTGTCATGAAATATAATGAGGTAGCAGGTGGGGGTAAAAGGGGGTAGGATACCTGGCAGGCCCATGCCAAGGTGTCCCCCTGAGAAATCACACCATGCAACAGACCTGGTATAAAGGAGGTTTATTTGGGGAAAGGAAGGGGAGTGAGGACCTGGAGAAGGAGTAGAGGCAGACAGCTGGAAGCAGAGCCGTGAAGAGCAGGACAGGGAAAAAGAGGCCACCCAGGAACAGGTAGGATCAAGGAAAAAGAAAGAGAATCTATGGAGGGCGGGGGGGGGCGGGGCGGAGCAAGCAGTCCTTTTTATTTCCTACCTCAACTGGCTCCCACCTGGCTCCCATCTGGTTCCCATCTGGCTCTCTCCTGTCAGTGGCAGGCAATGGCATGAGCCACCACTAGATCCCTGGGTGGAGCCCAGCAGAATCCCCTGTAAGCCAACAGACATGGACTCTCATCCCTTTGGAACCATAACCCCAAAATAAACTCATTCTTGTCTAAGTGTCCTCACTTGTGCTGTTTTATCACAGCAGAAAAGGAACTAAAACAGTAGACTAGGCCAGCCTTGAACTTCCAAGAATTTGCTTCTGCCTTCAAGTTCTGAAATTAAAGGGATTTAAAAGGAGAAGTGGAACCAAGTTTAAGCTGCGTGAGGGCTACAGCTACATGGGTGCTGGGGTTGGGGACTATAATTCACTATAACTCTCTCCTGAATACAGATGGCAAACTGACCTGACCAAGTGCCCCATAGAGAGCCCATCTGTCTGTCCTCTGGGCTTCCCTCCTGCTACAGTGACACATGGCTCTCCAACACCTCCACAGAAAGGAGACATGGGAGGTGAAATGAATTCATCAAAAGTTCAAGGAAGCTGGGCAGTGGTGGTGCACACCTTTAATCCTGGCACTTGGGAGGCAGAGGCAGGCCAGTCTCTGAGTTTGAGGGCAGTTTGGTTTCCAGGGGGAGTTCCAGGACAGCCAGGGCTGCAGAGAGAAACCCTGTGCACAAACAACTGAACAAAGAAAAAGTTCAAACATGGGGTATGGGAGAGATGGCTCAGAGCTGCTCGTTTCTTTGCAGGAGGCAGCTCACAACCGTCTGTAACCCCAGTGCCAGGGAATCTGATGGCCTCTTGTCGGTGTGGGTTTTGAGAGCTTGGTGTGGGTGTCTCCACGGGCACCAGGCATAGACATAGTATACATACCAACATATAGGCAATGTCGTGTGGTGACATTTTCCCAGGGAAGCAAAATACGCCCAGCTACTCACCCTAGATAGGGAACCCATGACAGACCAAAGCACAGATGCTAGCAAAGTCCAGCTTGGTGAACCATGAGTTTTATTGGGGTTTCTTACAGGACTAACTTACTGAAATGCCTTGAAGACAACTGTGTCTCCCCAGCATGGGGGACAGTCCGAAAAATCTGGGAAATCTGGAGTACACTGCACAGCCTGGAGGCAGCTGTTGAGGTTGGATGTTGTTCTTTCCGGGAGACTCAATTGGTCTAAATCTCTCCCAGCTCCCAGGCTGCTCTGTGGGCAACTGCTTCTTCCAAGCAGCCAGCCTTTTCTTTGTAGCTTTTCTCCCTTGGTGTGTGTGTGTGTGTGTGTGTGTGTGTGTTTCTGGTTTGGTTTGATTTTGGTTTCTCTGTGTAGTCCTAGGTATCCTAGAACTCACTCTGTAGACCAGGCTGGCCTTGAACTCACAGGAATCCTCCTGCCTCTGCCTCCTGAGTGCTGCGATTAAAAATGTGTGCCACTCTCACGAAGGTATCCCAGCACTGCACTGAGTTTTGATTCAATAACTTTATGGCCTCTGAGTATCCTTTTAGACTTTCCCCACTTCAGTTAATCAACCCAGCCCCAGTAGGGTTGTAAGGCAGATAGAAGCCCCAGTGTACCAGATGGTGTCTCCAAAGGCTTTCCAAATCTGCAAAGCACTCAGAGGTTAGCACTGTATCATCTACATAACAAACCGATTTCCAGCGGAAGGCCACCTCCCACTTCAGTTCTCCTTAGCAGGATTACAAGGTGAGCACTGGTGAGACTCTCTGAATCTGCCACCATCTGCTCTCCTCAGTGTCAGGTGACCCCAGAGGTTCATAGCTAAGATTAAATCGGACATCAGCATCCATGGACCGGCATCCATCCATTTCTATCAGCAGCTTCTTCTACAGATGGAGGTTGGGTACAAAGCACCGTTAGGAGGCGCTAACTTAATTAGTTGCCTACTGTAATCAGCAGTCTTTCTCTCTGAGCTGCTACGTTTCCATATCCTGGAGCCCTTCCGTGGAGCCTCCGGATAAACCCAACCCGATGATAAACTCAGTGGGCCTCACTTAACTTGCTCAGACCTCCGCTCTCCCCAGCTGCACCAGCTGGTTCCCTGAGTCAGGGTTGCTGTGAGTTGGCACTGTGAGTTTAGCTGTAGCTTTTGCTTTCATCCACCAACACTGGTTGCTGGGGAGCTCCTGGCTGGGTAAACCATCTCTGCCCCTAGTATAACCTTTTGCTGGGAGGGAAATGGTAAATGTACCACCCTTAGTCTGGGGGTTCTTCCCTGGGGCAGGTATGTGTGTCTTCTGTGAACCGCTCCTGGGCCTTTCAGCTTTTTCAGCACACAGTTTGGTTTCTACCCATCTTCTCAGCCACAGTTGCCTGCTTCTGATCTCCTTTAGGTTGATTTCTTGAACTGTACAGACTGTTTGCATGCTAGTTTAAGTCCCTGAGATCTGCCAAAGTCTTTCCTACTTTATAAAGGTCTTGCCTAACTAAAGGGCTCAGTACGAACACTAAGGGGCCACGCCAACCTCATGGCTGCTGCTGGCTCAGCTTTTCTTTAGCTTCTTTGTGAATATGGTTCTGTCGGGCTCAGTGAACTGGGGTTCAAACACAGCTCCTCTTATCCCTACCTCCGTCGATAGCACTGCCCTCCTCAATGGTCCTCCAGTTCCTGTTATGTGTGTGAACCTCAGACAGGTATGAAGTCAAAGGCTATCAAGGACTGACTTCCCTCATACTGTCTCCGAATACACTGTCTAGGCCTTGAGGAGGATGGGAGGTTATATTGCTCAGTTTTCCTGCTTCTGCCTCAGTCCACTGTTCCCATCTCATGTCCCAGAGCCTTTCAAGCCACTCTGTGACAGGGATGGGCACTTTCACTAATTCTTCTAATTTTACTAACCAGTAAAAATTTAACTAATTTTCTTTCACTAACCAGTCTTGCCTAACTCCAGCAGTTAAATGCTGAATACTTCCTGATCACACTAGTTTCTTTCGTTGAATCATGGGTAATGACCCCATTAGCATCCTGGATTACAGATTTCCCCTTTTCTATTAAAAGTTGGACTTGTGGGATATCATTTATTGCTTTTATCACTTCTCCCATCCTCGTTTATCTAATTTACTTGTAGCAGGGGGCAACATGGAGGATGCTGGCCCATCTCTCTTTTCTGTTGCAATTGCTCTTTTGCTTAGCCTCCATCTCAGCCTCAGATGCCTGCCTTGCTTTTCTTTTCTCTTCTCTTCTCTTCTTTCTTTTTGATTTTTTGAGAAAAGGGTTCTCTGTGGAGCCTTGGCTGTCTTGGAACTTGCTGTGTAGAGCAGGCTGGCCTTGAACTCAGAGACCTGCCTGCTTTGCCACCTGGCACGTACCACCTACCACCACTGCCAGGACCTCAGATGTATTTCTAGTTACATACAATGGAAGCCAGTGCTTACAAAGAGTCTTGACTCATCAAGCAGGTGGCATGGCATCCCATACCACACAGATGAAAGAGACTGTCATGCCAGGATTCCTCCCATAAACATTCCTAATCCTGGTGGCTCAGCCTTAGTTACATGTGTCACTGTGGATAGTAAGACATGCAACTGCTGTCATAGGACAAAGGCACACTACCCCACACCATAGAGGAAAGAAAACTCTACTGGAATTTCCTCTGCAATGCTCTTCTGTCAGGCTTCTCAGCCTCAGGGCACACCCTGCTACCCATCACCGGGACAATGCTCTCACTCACTTCTTCCCAACTCCTCTTTGGTTCTGTCAGGTTCTTCCTTGGGTGTCAATTATGTACTGTGATGAAACTTTTCCTGGGCCTGACAGTGGTGGCACACGCCTTTAATCCTAGCACTTGGGAGGCAGAGGCAGACGGATTTCTGAGTTCGAGGCCAGCCTGGTCTACAGAGTGAGTTCTAGGATGGCTAGGCCTATACAGAGAAACCCTGTCTCGAAAAAACAAAACAAAACAAACAAAAAGGTGCTTACTGCCAAGGCTGAATGAAGACCAGAGTAGGTCTCCATGATCCACATCTTAGAAGGAGAGAACTAAGCCAGGGGTGGTGGCACACGCCTTTAATCCTAGCACTTGGGAGGCAGAGGCAGGCGGATTTCTGAGTTCAAGCCTGGTCTACAGAGTGAGTTCCAGGACAGCCAGGTCTACACAGAGAAACCCTGCCTCAAAAAAACAGGGGAAAAAAAAAAGGAGAGAACTCCCTAAAGTTGTCCTCTGATCTCCACCTATTGCTATTTTTTTTTGGTTTTGGTTTTGAGACAGGGTCTCACTCTATAGCTCTGGCTGGCCTTGAACTTGCTATGTAAACCAGATAAATTTTAAGTTGGAAATGTAATCTCGGACTCAGCCCCTAAGTAAGACAGTGTGTTCTGGAGAGGAGGAGTCTGGAGAGAGGGAAGGAGGAGAAAGTCTGGAGACAAAACCACGGCTACCTCCCTTCCTTTACTGTAGCCCAGTTCTCTGCCAGCAATGTCCAATGTCGTGGGCCTCAGAGTGTCTTCCTCCATAAGTGTCACTTAAATCTGTTTGACATTTGTCACCTGTGTGCAATTTCTTCTAAGCCCTGAGGAGGAAGACCAGATTGAGCAAGTCAAAATCCAGGATTCCCAGTTCAATTAGTGTGGCAGATAAATGACAGGTAATAATTTAATCAAGTGTGCAGCCCCAGTTTTCGAATCGTAGCCCTGAGCAGTCAGGGCTGGCACATCACAAACTAGTTCCAAGCAGTTGACTTGGACCTTGATGTTCATAATTGCTGCCATCTGGCACCAAGCTGTCCCCAGGGGTCTCATCTAGTGCATTGGGTAGAGTAATCCCTGTCTTATTGGGTTGACATGAATACCACAGTACAGATACAGAGCATGTTAGTGCTGTGTTAGCGATAGCGATTGTTTATTTACTAAGTGTTTTACAGCGTATGTGTGTGCTCACATAAACGTGTGTTCCTGTGTGTGTGTGTGTGTGTGTGTGTGTGTGTGTGTACGCGCGTGCCCGCGTGAGCCCACTTTATTGAGGTAAGGTCTCTCACTGAACCTGGAGCTCAGCTAGTCTGAGTGCCCTGAGGATCCCTTGACTCTGTTTCTCCAATGTTGGGATTGCAGGAGGCTGTCAGCACTGCCTGGCTGCTTCATGGGCTCTGGAGATATTAGTGCCCATCCTCACCCTGGTACTGCTGCTTTATCCATGGTGCCATCTCTCCAACCTCATTCATTCATTCATTCATTCATTTGCAGAGACAAGGTCTCTCTGTGTTACCCTGGAACTCACTAAGTAGACCAGGCAGGACTTGAACTCACTAGAATCTGTCTGCCTACTGTCTTCAGAGTGCTGAGATTGAAGGAGGAATTTTAAAAAAAAAAAAAAAGATTTATTTATTTATTTCATGTGAGTCACTGTCTTCAAACATACCAAAAGAGGGCATCAGATCCCCATTACGAATGGTTGTGAGGCACCATGTGGTTGCTGGGATTTGAACTCAGGACCTCTGGAACAGCAGTCAATGTTCTTAACTGCTGAGCCATCTCCCCAGCCCAAGGAGGAATTTTTTTTTTTTTTAACATTTTAATTTATTTCTGTGTGTGCTTCCAAGTGCACAGGGCCCATGTGGAAGTCAGGGGACAATTTGGGGGTTAGTTCTCTCCCTCTACTCTGTGGATTCTGAAAATCAAACTCAATCTTCACGCTTGGAGGCAGGACCCTTCACCGGACGAGTGATCTTGCCAGGTGTTTTGAGAGGAGGTCTTCTGCAGTACAGGCTAGCCTAGAACTCAGTAGGAAGCTGAGAGTTCTCTTGAACTCCAGATCCTCCCGCCTCCCACCTCCCACCTTCCGAGAGCTGCAGTTAGAGGCGGCTATCATCACACCTGGCTGGATTTAGATTTATTTGATTTCTTCTGAGATATAGTCTCACTATATAATATAATCCAGAATGATCAGCTCCAAACTCAAGATCCTCCTGCCTTAGCCTCCTGAATGCTGGAATTCCAGGCTTGTGCCACCACACTGAGAGGCCTCGTGTGTTATTTGTGACTATAAATAATGTATAGGGTTACAATGACTTTAGTCCTAACTGCAGACCTAAAAGACTGGAATTTTAATTCCCAATTTTCAAATAAAGAAACTGAACTTAAAGACAGGAGTTGTCCAAAAAACAAAAATCAGAACAAAACAAAACAGAACAAAAAGACAGGCGTTGTCCAATGCTTAAAGAGATTGCAGATCTGGGATTCAGATCTAAGTTTTTTGGATTCTAAAATCCTTTCTACTCAGAATGCAGTTCAAGTCATCAGTGATTCCACTAAGGGAAGACACGGGATGAGAGGGCATGTAGATCTGGGAGAAATCAGTGTCTGCTTCATTGTTTGTGTGCTTGTATGTCTGTATGCATGTGTATGTACACATATGTGCCTGTGTCTGTGTGCCTGTGCATGTATGCATATGTACATGTGAATGTGTTATATGTACATGTGTCTGTAGTATATGTGTCCGCATGCATAGGTGCCTGTGTCTGCACTATATGTGCAGGTGGATGTCTGAGCATGTGCATGTGTGTGCCCATGTATGTGTAGGCTACAGGTTGAAAACCCATTATCTTTATCTTTTTATTTATTTGTTTGTTTATTGTGTGAGTTTCTCTTTGAACCTGGAACTCACTTATTTGGCTAGCCTGGCTGACCAATGAGACCCTGTTTCAAAAGGCTCAGCAGTGAGATTACAAACGCCTACTGGGAAGCTAGCATTTGTTTTTACTTCTTTTCTGATTTAATTTAATTTTTGATTTTTATTCAACATCTCCACTATGCAGTCCATGCTGGTCTCAAAATCACAATCATCCAGCCTAAATCTCCCGGATTAAATTTATTTCTATTTATTCATTTAATTTTTTACTTACTTGGGTTTTGGGGGGTTGGAGGTTTGTTTGTTTTGATACAGGTTCTCACTATGTAGCCCTGGAGTGTCTTGGAACTCGATAAGTAGACCAAGCTGGCCCTGAACACAGAGATCCTCCTGCCTCTGCCTCCCTATTGCTAGGATTAAAGGCGGGAGCCACTTCTTTCCACTTAAAATGTATTGCATTAAAATATCTTTATTGGGGATGGTTGTCCCTGTGCACATTTGTGGAGGTCAAAGGACAGCTTATGAGAGTTGGTTCTCTTCCACCACCTGGGGTCTGGGAATCAAGTTCAGGGCATCAGTATGGCAGGCAAGCTCATTTACCCACTGAGCCATCTCATGGCCCCACCCCTCACTCTTTTAAACACCAGTGTGATCCTGATCTCCTGTGTGCCTGGATAAATCGGTTAGTGTCTACTAGGAGGGGGTGGGGTCTCAAGAAAAATCACAAGCTCCTTGGAGGTCTAGGTCCGTGGTACTAAGCACAACCAGGCCTGCAAAGCTTGGGCTCCACACCCACAACCAAGCAAGCAAACATAACAAAAAAGAAATTCCGTATCAATGGAGCATGGCTCGCCGGAGGCTTTTAAAAAACTAGCCAGCTTGTCTCTCACCTGAGAGTAAGTCTCACGACACCTGGGGCCTAAAATCTCCTTAAGCGCAGGCCAAATCTTACCAGAGAGAATCCTGATCCCACCAGAGCCGGGCTTTGCCTTCTTCACAGGGACTCATGCTCAAATCAGGCCACAATCTGAACTGCCGCGGAAGAAGCGCGGGACCTGGCCTGAAACCAGCGCCCTCAAGGGATAGGGTACAACAGACTAGGAGGGAGAAAAAAAGCGTATTAGGAAATCACCCTGGGGGCGCTGTGGGTCCTGGCGCTGGCTGGCTTGGGACACGAGGATCACACGGAGACCCCAAAGTGTGGGCTCCCATGATGTGTGGAAGCTTTCGGAAGGGGGCGATCCTAGGGCTTGGGGAGCTGAGAGCCAGAGGGCACCGGGCCCAGGCTTCCTTCCACGCCTCAGTCGGGATCAGGCCCAGGACGTCCCATGTAAATGTGGGGTGGCAGCCCCTCCTCCTGGACGGAGAAGGCACATCTGGGTTAACATCCCAAAGGCTGCTAGGACAGGACAACGGAGGCCCCAGCCCGGGAACACGGAACTCGCAGAGCCTCTCCTCCGGTGGGCAGGGCAGACGTGGGCCGGGGTCTCGTGCGAAGGCGTGGCTGACTCCCGGCGCGTTGGGGGCGGGGGTCCGCGCAGGGAATGCCGCGCCGTGGGGGGGGCTGGGCGGGGCTCTTCAGGCCCCGCCCCCGCGCAGGTAGCCAATGGGCGCGGCGGCGCCGGGTGACGGAGGGAGCCGAAGTGCTAGTGCCGCGGCGGCGGCGGCGGCGGCGGACGGCCCAGCCAGCGCGCGAGGGGCTCGGGGGCGTGCGGGGGGTCTCGGTGCGGCAGCAGGGACCCCGGGGCCCAGAGGCGGCGCAGCTCGGGCTGCCGGGAGGAGCGCGGGCGGTCCGGCGGCGGCGCGATGCCGCTCGCCCAGCTCAAGGAGCCCTGGCCGCTCATGGAGCTGGTGCCGCTGGACCCGGAGGTGAGTGAGAGGGGCGGGGGACAGGCGGCGGCGGACGGCCAGCCCGGATCCGCACCGGGGCGGGGCGGGGGACGGCTCGCGGCGTCTCTGCAAGCCCCGCGGGGACACGAGTGCCCTGCGGTCTCTAGCCCACTGTCCGGCTCCACCCCCTTGTGCTCCGGGTGTGCGTGTGCTGGGGATGGTTCTGCTGGGCGCTCAGTACCTCCCTGCGGTAGCCAGGAGAGGGAACCCCCACGGGGTGTTGAGATCTGACCCCTAGGATCCGTCTGGCTTATCGTCTTCTGGTAGCTGTGGGAGTTGCCCCAATCAGTGCAGAAGGGAAAGGCTTGGGTCAGATGTCTGGGCTTCTACTAGAGACAAGGATCATGGGAATCCGGTTTCTCACCGTTCTCTCTCTCCAAGATCTCTCTTCGTTCCTCCACTTCTGACCTTAGGAAGGTAGCCCTTCTGGATCCCTGGCAGTTATGGAACGCGGGATGATACCACCTCTGGAGTTGGAACCTGCTTTCCTTTGCCCTAAAGCTAAGGATGACACCGGGTCTTCTGCTGAAGAGTGGGGAAAGCCCTTAGACCTTGTGAAGATTGTCTCTGTCTCCGTCTTCCTCAATCCCACCTTCTTCCTTTCCTGTAGAAAAGGCTGAGCCCTCGGGCAGTGTGGCTTTTGGCACCTAGCCTTTCCCAGAAGCAACTCCTGTCCTTTTGAGAGCTTTGTGGTCCAACCCTGAGCATGCAGGAGGCCACTTCTGTGTGTCCTGTCACCCTGGGATCAAGGTCAAGTTCTGAACCAGCAACTTTAAAACTTTGCCCTGCTCCTGTGCTGAGAAATAGGCAGGTGAAACTGCCTTCACTGGAGCTGTTACGGGGTACAGGAGACCTCACTTGATCCCAGAACCTAGATGATTTTTCTCCTGGCTTGAACCCCTTTACCTGTGTTTGGTACCTCAGGTCAGTCACCTCGAGCCCTGTCTCTCAGGACCACAGGTAGAGAGGATCCATAGTGAGGTCCCCAAGTCTTCAGGCACGCAGGGCACGCTGCCCCTTTAAAGGGATGGCCTACGCTGGCTATTGGAGGGTGGGCGCGGCTGGATTAGGTAACCAACCTGAAGGCGCAATTTGGAGTAAATTGTTCTGGGATCCTTGCCACGGGGTTTTTACAGGCCCTACACAGCCGCTCAGAGGTTCTCCAGCTGACTCACCCTCCTAGGTGAGGAGCACTGCCCCATGCAGTCCCTGTTGCCTACCCTCGCCCCCCACCCCCCACACCTCAGGACTGGGACACAAGGCCTAAGCGAAGGCTCAGAGATGCACTCCTTTGCCTGGGCACGCCCCTGCCACCTGGGCCTCTAGAGGAAGGGAGAGCTGGGCTAGGTATGGTTAGGGAGGGACTGACTTAGCCTAGAGATTCACAGTGTTACCCTCTCGGAGAGGGTAGAGATCTAGGAGTGTTGGCCTCCTCCAGGGCTGCATTTCCTGCTTCCCTTTGGGAAATCCTGAGGCCAGAGGCAGCCTCATGGGGGCCAGGTTAAACCGGAAACATCTTGGTTTGGATTCTGTTGCACCTGAATTGGGGGAGCGGGAGACTGTGAGATTTCCTGGGATGGGGGAGAGGGGTTTTTCATTGAGCTTCACTTCAGAAAGGCTGTGTGGTCCTTCGACCATCTTCAAGCTTTCTGAGCCTTTTTTTCCCAGCGCCACAGATGAGCTTCTAGCTCTACTTCCTGGGCCTGACAAGGTGCAAAACCCTAGGTCCTGTTGCCGGGATCCTGTTGCCGGGGTCCTCTCCCTCCCCCAGGCCACGAAGGTGCCTGTGGACTGGGTGTTATTGTTTGGGTAACAAGAGCCGTGGGGCAGTGAGGGTGTGCATGCGTACTTGAGAACAGGGCCTTGTTCTTCGCGCAGATGGCGAGTAAGTGATACAGCGCCTGGCCTACAGGTACTGGCGCCATTGTGGGCAGCTTCTGGCCAGGAAGGAGGCAGGCAAGGGCACTTGGCAGAAGAGGTCTGGGATCTGAATTGCCCTGTCTTCGCATTGCTGTCACCAGAAATGGGCTGCTGGCAGGCAGGGTCCAGGTGGAATAAACCAGTTGGACATAGGGGTGAGGATGCTACCTGCCTGGGCTCTTCGTGGTTCTCTTGAAAACAGCAGAGCCTGGTATCCACTAGCTGCTATTTATTGATGTTATGTTACTTTAATTTTCACAACTTGTCAAGTTAGAAATGATGACCCTCCTCCCACCCCCCCCCCCCCGTTTTCAAATGGGGCGGCAGAACTCAGCGATCCTGGCGTGTGCATTAAATTCTGGGCCAGGATTAGAACTCCGTGCTCTTGCTGTTTCACTCCAGGCAAGAGAGACTGGAAGATGAGCAAGGGGTGGGTTTAAACTGGTGCAGGTGGCAGGTAGGCAGAGAGCAGCTCCGGATGTTGGCATACACCACTTGGGCCGCAGGGCCCTTGTCCAGCCTTGGCTGAGGGCTAGCATTGTCCTGGCACTTGGCCCCCAGGCTCCAGCAGTGCACAGGGCTGCCAGTGCCGGGCTCAGAACCCAGTTCCCGGGGCTGCTTCCTGCCTGCGGGGCACGTGCTGTCTTTCTCCATCTGTTCCGCTCCCAGCTTTTCCAGAAGCTGCTCTGGACCCTTAGGTGGAAAGAAGCACGCCTGTCAGGACCGGCTCTAACTACTGGAAGGGGTGCAGGGCACTAGGGGCTCTGAGCAGGTGCTCATCTTCATGAGCGGTACTCCTGAGCAAGAGAGGAGAATAGAGTGCTCCAAGAGGCCAGAGGGGCTTCCCTGTCTCAGACTTTTCTCCCTGTTCCCAGGGTCTGCATGTCTTTTGTTTCCCCCTCCCCTCCTCTCTCCTCCCCTCCCCTTCCTTCCATCTATACAGGACCTTATTGTTAGGCACTCTACCTCTGAGTTAAACCTCCCTCTAGGCCTTTTCAAAGTAGCACATGCCTTTAATCCCAGCACTTGGGAGGCAGAGGCAGGTGAATTTCTGAGTTCGAGGCCAGCCTGGTCTACAGAGTGAGTTCCAGGACAGCCAGGGCTACACAGAGAAATCCTGTCTCGAAAAAACCAAAAACAAAAAAAACACCACTCCCCCAAGCTTCAGTTACAGGCAGTTGTGAGCTGCTCGACATGGGTGCTGGGATTTGAACTCATGTCCTCTGGAAGAGCAATAAGTGCCGTTTACCATTGATTCATCTCTCCAGCACCCCTTAGGCTTTTTAGACAGACTTCTTTCCTAGGACATAGAGTGCAGCTACTGACACGGTAGATGTGGAGTCATGGGTCAGAGGAAGAACCCGAGACTCTGAAAAGTAATGTGACAGCTCTCCCTCAGAGCCACTAGTGGCGATGGCTTTGTGGTTACACAGCTGTGTTCTTCCTGATGTCCCACGTGCCAGACCAGAAGGGCAGATGATCTCTGCCATCCCGTCTGCCCCTCCAGTCCTCTGTTGGAAATGGATCACTTCTCTAGAGATCTTGAGAAATGGGTCCATAGGTTAGGATCCTAGCCAAGCAAGGCTTGTTGGCAGAGGACCCCTAATTATGCTAAAAAACAACTTGACACCTCTTGCTGAGCCTTCACTCCTTTATCAGGGATTTAGGCTTGCATATGCATGACTTTGAGTCCTGGACCCATGGCTGCCGCCTGCTGGCTGTGGTGAGCCCTTTTGCTGAAAAATAAGGTAACAAGAACCTACTCTGGCTTCCTCCCTCGATGTCTTTGCTGGGTTGACCTTTTACCTTTCATTCATGTGTTGGACCCTGGCTTAGCACTTATATGAAAGACACAAGTCATGCCCCCTCCTGAGTTTAGATGTGTGCTCAGTGCTGTGTCTGCCGAGGAGAGAGGGAAGAATTAGGGGCTGGGTGGGCAGAGGAGACAGAGTTTGAGTGGAGCACCAGTAGAAGAGTAGACCAGGTTTTTTTGGTTTTTCAAGACAGGGTTTCTCTGTGTAGCCCTGGCTGTCCTGGAACTCACGCTGTAAACCAGGCTGGCCTAGAACTCAGAAATCCACCTGCCTCTGCCTTCCAAGTGCTGGGATTAAAGGAGGTGTGTGCCACCACTGCCTAGCACGGGTTTTCTTGTTTAGGTAAGCCACCATGTAAATGCTCAGCCATATGGAACAGGTCTGTTCGGAGTCTCAGATCAATTCAGCAGAAGGCCAAAGAGCACCCAGTAAGCTTGCTGAAACTGGAGTAATACACAGAAGATTAGCTTGGTCTCTACTCGAGGATGGCGAGCAAATTCACGAAACAGCCCATCTTTTCTTTTATCTTTTAAGATTTATTTATTACTATACACTGTAGCTGTCTTCAGACACACCAGAAGAGGGCGTCAGATCTCACTCCGGGTGGTTGTGAGCCACCATGTGGTTGCTGGGATTTGAGCTCAGGGCCTTCAGAAGGGCGATCAGTGCTCTTACCCGCTGAGCCATCTCGCCAGCCTGAAATAGCCCATCTTTAAGATATTGTCAGTAGTTATTTTTGTGTGTATTTACACATGATGTGAGCACATGGGTGCTCGTGTGCATGTGCCAGGGCCATAGGACAACTTTGTGGAGTCAGTTCCTTCTTTCTACCACTTTGTGCTTTTCAGGGATCGAACTCAGGTCTTCCTGCTTGGTGGCAAACACCTAAAACTGATGAGCCACCTGGACAGTCTAGCAGTCCATGTGTTTAAAGCTTGAGAAAGGTTATTTTTGGCTGCCCTGAAATACTTTCAGGTGGTTGAAAATGTCAATTCATCACTTTTATCAAGGGTGCCCTTGTGGTGTGAGTCTTCATGACTGGCCACTTGGACAGACAGTCTTGTGCTAAGTGTTGTCTGTCTTACTGCTTTAATAGGCCAGAAGACAAATGATTCTGTATGAGTTAATAAAAAGATGGGGGTGAGATGGCTCAGTGGGTAAGAGCACCGACTGCTCTTCCGAAGGTCGTGAGTTCAAATCCCAGCAACCACATGGTGGCTCACAACCACCCATAATGAAATCTGATACCCTCTTCTGTGTACTCATTTATAATAATAAATAAATCTTTAAAAAAAAAATAAATAAAATAAAAAGATGGGAACTGGGTAGGGTGACAATAGTAATGGCTTCAGTGGCTACTCTTTAATGGGCCAGTCACATGCCAGCTGTGTATTTATGGCTTGATTTCACTGACTTTAAGCAGCTGCCCAATTTAGTCCCATTTTACAGGTGAGAAGACTGAGCCATGAGAAATATGACCTCCTCAGGGTCATACAAATAGTAGAGGCCAAAATTTGAACGCACATTTTTTTTTTTTAGTCCTGGTGCTGGGTGGTTGGAGACAGTTGCCTTGGGTTTCGGGCTGAGGAGCTGGTCCTAGCTTAGTCCCAGTGACAGAGGGTGGGAGGCTTTCAGTGGACATAGACTGGGTTGAGTTGATGAGCAGGAAGATGGCGGTCTGGAGTACCTCCGGAGGGCTGCAGCTGGGGCTGGCAGGCAGGCAGTTTGTGATTGGAGGTGGGACAGCTGAGTGCGCTGGACTCAGCAAGTACATCTGCCTAGTCCTGCCCTTAGGCTCTGACCAACCTGTGTCTGTGTGTGTGTGTGTGTGTGTGTGTGTGTGCACCTGTGTAACGCTTGGCTCTTGGTTCTTGGGGAGGATTAGGGGCATTAAGGGGCTCAGGGCAGGAAGGATGTCCTGGCAGGCAGGGGGCAGTTACTCCAGGAGCAGGAAGTTACATAATAGACAGAACTCGGCCATACCTGCTGCTGCCAAGCAAGGCCAAAGCTGACCTGTGAACTTGACTCTTGGCTCCAAAGTCCCAGCCTTTGGGAACCTTCTGTCTGTCTCACTGTGCTCAGTCCATGCCAGGAAGGGTAGGGACAGCTTCCTCAGGTGGGTTTTGAGGAACTTCATAGCATATAGGCGTAGAGAGCCCAGCTGTGGTGTACCCCGGGATGTGTAGTTTCC